>APFE030707913.1:298271-361974 GCA_000404065.3 Pinus taeda
ACCATACCTCTCGTTTATTTATATTTTTATTAATTTACCATACCTCTTTTACAAATATGGTATTTGGCCCATAGGATTCACTTAAATAAAACCTCTTTCTTGAGCCTTCATAAATAAAACGAGGGATATGGACTAAATATAAAAAGGTTTTATTTATTTACCATACGTCTAGTTTATTTATATTTTTATTTATTTACCATACCCTTTGAGTAAGTATAAAAAGTTTTATTTATTTACCATACGTCTAGTTTATTTATATTTTTATTTATTTACCATACCCTTTGAGTAAGTATAAAAAGACGTTTTATTTATTTACCATACCTCCACTTTACTTATATTTTTATTTGTTTACACCCTTGCATGTATATAAGGTGACTTATGGAGTAAATATAAAAATTGCCTTATTTATTTACCATACCTCTCATTTATTTAGATTTTTATTAATTTACCATACCTCTTTTATAAATATGGTATTTGGGCCTTTGGGCCATACGATTCACTTAAATAAAACCTATTCTTGAAAATAGGCGAATGGATTCACTTAAATAAAACCTATTCTTGAAAATGAGCAAATGGAAGGTTGTAACTCCTAATTTCAAGGGCTAAATTTACCTTTTCTACCCTCTCCCTTAAAATAAGGTGGGCTATTTGAGGTGATTTGTAAAAATGTACTATGATACAAAATATTCCCCCACTAAAAATTTAAAACCCCTTAATTTCGCCAAAGGGCGAACATTCGCCCCTAAAATCACCCCTAGTTATTATTGCTTGTAAATTTCTAAATGAATCATAGTATAACTATCATACTTTTGATTTTGTCCCAAATTAATGGGGATCTCTTAGAATGTTATGTATGAGTTTGTAATTTGCATAATTTGAATGTTTCAAGGGTTTTTCAAGAAGCTAAATTTATTCATATATTTAAAAACACATTTTAAATAGTGAATATCTACTGTCTCTTGAATATTTTCCTCACCTAACTTCAACAAAAAAATTAAATTCTTCAACTATGGTAAATTTAATAAAAGTACAACCCATGTAAAAATTTAATAAAATTACAACCCATTTCAGTACACCCCGTACAGGGGAAAAATAAAGCTCTAAATCTACAATTTAAGCGAAACAAATAATGAGCATACTTATTTTTTATTATTTTTAAATTGTATATATTGTTTCATGGCATCCTCACTGGACAGACAAGTACTATGAAAGATAGAGAGTTACCAAATAGAAAATACCTAAAGTTTTATGAAACATTAGTAGATGACAAGAGGAAGAGCAAAAGTATTATATGATTTTTACAATCTATTAATAGGTATAATTCAAAATCATTTTCAGTATTTTGTATCTTATCATCTAAAATCCTTTCCAGTTTATATATGTTTGGTGGATAAGTGTGCAATATTGTATGTTTAGTATTCTTCCATCATTTGAAATAGGTTTGTAGTACATACGAAAATGGGTTATAAAAATCATTTTTTTATGAGTAACTAGTTTTGTAACTCTTATGCCAAATATTACAGGAAAAGAAAATAACAATTACTATGATAGTGTGATGCAAACACCAAAAAGAAACTGACTTTGATTTTTACAGTACAACCAACAAAAAGACAATTGCTAAGATATTATAATGCAGAAATGAAGAAGACACTTACATAGATTTGGTTTAAAATCCAAAGTACTGATGACTTTCATAAGTAGAAGATAGCATAAGGTGTACATGATCATGTAAGAGTATACAAATTTCACAGTTTTGTGGGGCAAAAAATGAAGAATTATAGTCATTGATTTAGTCAAAGAAACCTTATTTTTAAATTTTTATAGTTTATATATTGCTTATATTTGTGAATATTTTTGATCGAGTTGCTAACCATAATAGATTAAAATAATCAAAATATGATGCATAAATTTGGCTTTTTAGAGAAACTTAAAGCATAAATAATAGATAATGATATAAAAAACTACTACAACTATTTTTTTGGTGTTTTAGAGAAAATAAAAGCATTTAATTGGTATATTGTATAATCCCTCTTATAAAACTAGATTATGTATACCTCTAGTAACAATAGTTTTGGAATGGATGTCACGAGTGGTATTAGTTTAGTTAAATTAATCGATGTCTTTCTGCTGGGGCATGATAGAAAGGTGGTGAGGTCGTAGGACGACAATAAGGGAAGGTTATCAAAATGTCCTAGCAGCGGGGTGGTGCTTAGGCAATTAGTGTGAAATGCTATTGAGGAATTTTTTATGACCTACAATGAATGTTTATTAAGGATTATTTTATTAAAAAAATATTTATTTTGAATATTGGGTAGAGTTAAGAGCGAGAAATATAATTGCACACCATAAAACAAAATTGTATATTCATCTTCAAAACTAAGATACATCAAACTAATATATTGCATGAGATCCAACAACTTTTGAATTTGAGATCTAACAAAATTTGAATTAAGAGAATCTCGTTGAGAAAATCTCTCAACAAACTCCCACAATTATTAAACAACTCTCTAAAATAAACATTATTCCTAAGACATTCCCACAATGTTTATTTTATAAATTACAATATAGAAAACACATATAATTCACATTCAAGTAACATTTGTTCGATATACGGGTATGGTCTTGATAAGCACTTATAGGCACTCTAATATCTCCGGGACTGTGCTCTTTCTCCACCACAACTTTGAGCTTACCACTAGACCTGTTTAAGACACAACTGCCTAAGACCATCATTGGCATACTTGTAATGATCACCAATATTTGCATAATCTAATCGTGAGGGCTTCTACAAGAAAAGTTGTCAAGCTAACTAAATCACTCTATGGACATACCATCATCTATTGGATATTTAACTTTCATCTCATTGTCATTTTCTAGAATGATGTTTGGATGTTTAATATATTAAAAAGTTAATCATACAACATGACTTATCTAACAGACAAGGATCTAATACTGTAACCAATAGTCCTTGTTCTTGAGTTTCTGAGCCCCAAGAAACACAAATCATAACAATATGTAAACATAATCAAACCGGTGATGTGTTCAGGGGTTTCTAACCGTGAAGAAAAATCAATTTAGATTATGTTACAATGTTAACTGATTGGTTCTTCACTTTTTACATATAGAAATAAAATTATATGGAAAAGATATAACTTAACAAAGCAATGAACAAATCTCATATGACCAAAACCCAATGTTGCTCTTTCTCTCCATGACCTTTACGAAACGTTGATATCATTATTTCCATTCAAATAACCACCTTGATCATGGTCTTTGACTAGTAACCTTTCAGAGATAAACCATCCCAAATATACACTTCGTAAAAGTGGCTCAAAAATAATTTACATTTGGCATCTAACAAATCTAGCATCAAACAACCGACGGCTTCAGAAAATCCATAATGCTTAAAAATGATAAGCATTGTTATTTGGGTGAATTTATCTTGATTCCTATCTTCAAAAATCTTAAATAAATTTACATGCAAATTGAAGATCCATCCACATCTAGCTCTTGTCACATATAAAGTTGCAAGCAATAAGTACTCAAAAGCATTGATTCAATCCTTGGGCCTTGTCTATATTTATTTCCATTTTTGTATTAAATGAAAATTAAGAATGTTTGTAAAGAAAAATTGTGGAACAAACATCAAATTAGAGATATAGTGATTTCATCCCTCACCAGTATGTGCCTCAAATTTTACCTAGTAGATTCATCATATGCTTAGTAATTATACACTCAACAAAGCAACAACTTTGTTAAGACCATGGTGCCCTCTTCCTGAATCCAAAATTCTACATTCGCCCCCACTGTTCACTATCTTCTTCAAGCTCCCAAAATTTTTTTTCCATTCAATATTTTTTTTTTATCTTCCATACCAACGAGGCCCTAATCCTATCATTATATAAATATATAGAAAACACTTATATAGATGCATTCATAAAGCTATTCTTCATTTTTTTGATAGCGAAAGATGGCAATCTTTCACTCTAAAGAAAACATAATACATGATCATTATTGATGAATTGAACAATGGCCTAGACAGGGATTCCTTGAACATTCACTCTCTCATCTTCTAGAAGTTTCCCTCATACACCATAGATTGTCAGTTAATTGATTAATATCAAACTCACAAACATGCACACATACACTTCGGTGGATTGATCTTCTGAGGAGTTGAAAGATCTATACATGGTTTCTCTCATTAACACAAATGACTATTCAACACTGGGATATAGTGGCCTACCTCTTTATACAAATTTCTCTCTTTCCCTACCACATAGTTGATGGAAAAAACAAAATCCACACAACCAATCACTCTACTTTGCCGCTTACAGTATCTTGGCCCCTATATATTTGCTTCTCTCGTGAGGGAGTATGGTCCAAAAAGGCTTTGATACCATGTAATAAATCTAATTGCACAACATAAAAATTATTTGTATATTCATCGTCAAAACCAATATACATCACAATAATATAGTGCATATGAGATCCAACAGATTTTGAATTAGGAGAATGTTGGAGAAAATCTCTCAACAAACTCCAATAATCCTAAAAGCACTCTCTAAAATAAGTATTATTCCTAGCATTAAGTTTGTATTACCATGATATATCCATCATAATAAAAGATTTAGCAAGCATTTAGAGACATCAAATCTCTTTGGTAGAAACTTATCTTAGAGTTCAAAAATTGAAAAAAGGTTTTCCTCAATCCTTTTCAATGTTTTCTATATTTGTGATTAAGATGGATTTTATATTGATTATTTTGGTAGATCCCTAATTAAGATGTGCATGTATATACCATGTGTATTTCGTTATTTAAACTGTATTTTTTAATACATAAGTAATTCAATCTCTTGCAAGTTTTATAGAATATACAATGTAAACTTACAATTCAAACACATTTTTAGTGGATTTCAAAATATACGTGTGTGTATCAAAATTTAGAATAATAAGGCTAGAATTTGTTTAATCATAAGAATTTATAAACTTAACTTTCTCTCAAACCATATGCCACATGCATCATATACCATATACTATTAAGAGAAGTACTGATCTCATTTGTGGAATTTTATATCAACATTTCAATCATTACTAATCTTATTCATACTTCAAGCTTCTTCCATAATTGCCAAAAAAAATTCATGATATATTTTTTTTTGGCATTGAAAAAGAAAGTTTACATTGAAGTATTTTATTTATTTTTCTGCATTAAAATATATTCCACATAAATACCAAAATTATAAATCTAGAAACATATATATATTTAAAATTTCCTACACTTCAAATAACAAAATTATCTTTTTAAATAAAAAATATAAACTTTCAAAAAGGATACATAAAGATATAATTAAATGAAAACTAAATTTAATACGAAGTTAGAAGTTAATGAATTGATGATTAATTCATTAATAATTAAATAAAAGCCACATCTAACACAAGGTTAATGATTAACTCATTGCTATAGCACCCGGCCCAAAGTAACGACAATACTTGGCTTCCCATTGCACACGCGGTTATAATAATGATGTTAACGTATTTCATTTTGCTCACTGCTGCGAAGATTTCATCTCTGGCTCGGGATATTAGTGCTTATCAGCAAAGTTGTTATAATGATGCAAACTTATCTCATTTGTTCATTGCCGAAGAGATTCGAAAATATTTTATTTGTGGTGGGTGAGATTTGCTAGGCTAAGTTTAAGTAATTATCATATAATACTCCCCGATTTGAGCAACCTTACACATACGTTTGAGAGAGCTTTGTTCAGCAATGACACAATGGGCCGCATTTGAAAAGCAAGCACAGTTTATTATTTGTGTCGAACCAGTTTATTATCTAATTCGTGTTAACAGGTCATGGTTGCTTTCTTGAAAGTTATGGAAATTTTAGTTATATTTAATGAAATTTTGACTAGGATTTTTGTAAATCTAAGTTATAGTTGTTAGGCTTTAAAATTTTAAATGTTCTAGACTTTTTTGATAATGCTGAATCCATTTCTACCATCAAAAACACTATTCAAACACTGTCTCTACAATATATTTTAAATTTTTTTACCCAAATTCCAACAACTTTTACAGTGACACCAATTCCTCTGCCTCATTAGACGAACCCTAATTATAATACGAAGTCGACAAACATGCAAAACATACCTGCATGAGCGGTGTCAGAGTGGCAAGTATAAAAAATGCATGAGCGATGTCAGAACGGCCAGCATTTAAAAAGTGATCAGGACTCAGTCTACGATGGTCTTCTGCAGTGAACTCTGGAGAAAAAATGATATATAACTGCATGTTGATGACATGAAAACGTGTGCATAAAGTTTCCTCGTTATGTAATGTTGTGTTTAATAACATTATATTAATCGAGAAAGACACCTTCTTTGAAAACCCATCTTGTTTGATAACATTATATTAATAGAGAAAAACACCTTCCTGCTCTTAGCTCTGGATTCATTTTGATTGATAACATTATATTAATAGAGAAAAAAACGCCTGCTCTTGTTCTCGAAGATTCGAAGAGGTAGTCTCTGTACATAGTAAATTGAGGAATTCAGAAGGCAATCACTGTACATAGTCAACAATATAAGGAATTCAGGAGGTAATCTCTGTAAATAGTCAACAATATAAGGAATTCAGGAGGTAAACTCTGTAGATAGTCAACAATATAAAAAAGTTCCAAAGAGCGGATTTAGCAGACATGTCAGAACTAGAGAATCGAAACCAGGTAAAGGGAGTGACAACCATTCCTCTTGCCACTCAACCTACAGACGCTCTCCATTATAACTCGTCGAATAGCTGTAAGGTCAAAATCACATATAGAAATAGCAAACCTGTTTTACCTATTCAATTCAATTCTGACTTTTGACGAATTCGATTCGGGACGCTTACACTGCATCTCGATAACGACGTGTCCACGTTCTTACTTCTGGCCATGGATGGATCTGAGGAAGGTTGATGTATTTTCAGGAAGTCTTCTGTTTGGACATCATCCTATAAATACAGAGCGTTTATTGAAGGTGGTACTACTTATAATCAAAGCTTCTTTACCCATCCCCAGTGGCACGAATTTCTGTAAGTTACCGACAAAGCATTAGCATGTTTTTCTCTACGCTAACTAGAAACTTCTTTTTCATCTGGAATTTCCTATAGGTTTTATAATTATTATTTACTGACTATCTAATAGTTTCTTCATATACAAATCAAGATAGTGCAGTTTTTATGCGTATTGAAACGGCAATGGCGAAGACCGATCAGTACTCGGCCCTTCTTGCTCTGTTACTTTGTGGTGGTTTGTGTTGGGAATTTCTGATAATTCCAAAAAACAATTGAACAGAGACAATGATATGTGGTAAATTGAAAGTATCACAAATTTGTTTACTGGAGATGAGGAACAGACTTTCACACACCAAAATAAACTTGTATTTATTAATCAAAATTTCCAGCTCCAACAGAGGGATTTCACACAGGGCTTCAAATCAAATGCAGTAAAAAACAAATTTACTATGTTTCTCACAAAATAAAATCAATACTCCTGTGTAATTTCTTTTCATTCATTAAGCTGTTGCATTTTTACATTTCATAAAAAAAAATTACATTTCAACACTATCTCTGCAATATATATTTACACTGCTGTGTAAAAAAATTTCATTTCAAATATTCTTCTCTAAAAAATTAACACTGGTCTTTTTTTTTTTCGTACTCTTGTGTGTTTCATTTCTCATACAGACTCAAAAAAAACATTTCATTACATATACAATAATAAGAATGCCATAAACATTACATTACATATACAACCATAAAAAAAACTTACATGCATTTAAGATGCCATACTTTGGTAAGAAAAAAAAATATTAAAATTAAAACTTCTACCAATATGTAGGAATACAATAAATTTGATTAATTATTTTACGTGGAAAATTGACGGTCAAAATCTAAAGACTTTCACTTCACTTAATGTCATTTGCTGCAGGCATAAACTCAGCTTTGTTTCAATCAACGGCTTCAAACCTACAGTTTAATCGAACAGTTCACAACAATATCGCACTGGCCTTTTCTACCGGCCTTTACACTCCGGGCAAAAAATGGTTTTCAAAAATTACATGACCCACGTGTTGATCCGTGTACACTATGGCTAACCACCAACTTGTGAAAAGCGGTGCGGTAAACTCATGGCGGTTTTGCTGAATTAAATGCTGTCGCTGTTCAACTGTACAGCAGTTGAAATTACCATTTCAACAGTTTGGCAGCGGGTGTTAATGGAGCTCTTGAAGTGGGTTTCTACGATCATAGTTGTCCAAAAGCTGAATCCACTGTGTTCGAGGTTGTGAGACATGCATTCCTAAAGAGTCGAGAAGTAGCTCCTCGACTCATAAGAATGCATTTCCATGATTGTTTCGTGAGGGAAGGCTTCAATATTCCATCATTAAATTTTGATAAACATATCAACATTCATGAAATGCAAGTTTTCACAGACCTTCATAATGCTTTGGCCTATTTCTAGACGTTTCCCACTCAATAGGACAAAGCAATATCAACATATTTTCCTCTCCATCTCTATTCCTATCTTCTAGATATGCGTGCCTCTGCTAATTGTTATCCATTATCACCATCTACTCTTAATCTGCAACTCATGAGTCCAATTTTTACGAAATTATAAGTTATAGTGTGTTGGAATGTTGAAACCATGACTGTTTTCAGGGATGAGATGGGTCTGTTCTCATAGATTCCACTGCACTGCGGAGAAAGATAGCCCTGTTAATGTTGGGGATTTTTCTGGTAAAATCCCAAAAACAACAAAAACTAAACACAGAGAACAATGCTCTGTTTTTCTCTCACAGGATCTTAACACAGGGAAGCTTTTAAAATTATTTCTGAGAACAGAGTATTACACACCCATAAAATATTTGTATTCATTAAAATAAAATTTCTGATACAAAATTCATCCTCTTTCACTCAGAGGGATTCACCAATAACATTTCAACAAAAAAAAATTACTATGTCTCCTCCTAAGATTTTACACTCTTGTGTGTAAGTGTAAAGATCTCTTTTACATTCCTGTTGTAAAAACAGATTTCAACTACAAAAATTACATTCACTGCTGGTGCATGCTCTTCTCTTTTCTTCGCATTGTTGTGCGTATTAGTACATTCTTAGAACAACAACATTACAATCACTTCACACTGCTCTTCTCTTTTCTTCGCATTGTTGTGCGTATTAGTACATTCTTAGAACAACAACATTACAATCACTTCACACTGCTGTGTGTAATCTTCTTGCATTCGCTGCGGCGAGTTTTTCCTTTGCACACACAAAACTATACATACTCACTGTTGTGCCTCTCTTTACAATTACATTGTCAACAAGCAAACGTTACATATATATATATGATAACAAAAAAAACTTACATCTGTTTTCTCTTGTTTTTGCTAAACCATTACCTTAAGGGTAATAGTTTGTAGAATATTTCAATTTAAATCCTCTTTTAATAGAAAATTTAAGTATGGTATTTCTAGAAACATAAAATTCATTATAAAAAATGAGAGCATTTGGTATGCCAAACTTGGTAATGATGAAGTGATATATGAATTCAATAATTGCCTTAGAGTTGGCTGCCTTTAAAGGAATTGCTTCTATCCACTTTGTAAAGTAATCCGTGGTTGTAAAGTAATCCGTGGTTGTAAGGATATAGTTGTGTTGTTCGGAAGAATGTGGAATAATTTCTCCTATGATATCAAGTCCCCATTTTTGGAATGGTTGTTCAATGTTGACTCGTTGCAAGGGAAAAGCTGGCTTTCTTTGTCTTCCACTGGGATTCTGACATGTTCTGCATTTCGTTACATATGGAAAAGGAGCTGCTTTAAGGTCTAGACTGGGTGGTTTTCCCCAAAGTTGATGCATTGATTTTAGAGGCATCAACATTTTTGGTGCTAGAAGGAGGGCCATGAGCTATGAATGGTGAGTGAATTCAAATCTATAACCCATTCTGAGAGTAAATCTCCCTCAACAACTTCCCCAGCTTCTCCCTCGCACTCTGAATCTCAAATTTCTAAGCGAGAGGTTTGCTAAAAATCTAAAAATATTAGACAAATCCACTCTTGATCCTCTTGAAGTTCAATATTTCATTCATAAACTTCAAGGGTTTTCAATATCACCACAGAAGTCTAAATTTCCTTAAGGCAGTGTGACTATGTAATACATTCCTTCTCATCCTCCTACTAGATTACAGAGTGAAAAGCTTGGTATTGAACCAACAGAATTTCCTTTGCCTAAAATGAAAATGGAAAGGAAGACACCTGAAGAGTCTGATAATGAGACTCTTACATCATCATCATCATCCATTTCATCTAATCCATTGCAATGTCAACCATCTACTCCCCAACTCCATATTGTTATTCAACATGGTACTATAACTTCAACATTGTCTTCCCAACCACTTGTAACTTCTTCTGCTCTTTCCTCTGTTAGTAGCTCAAGAATGACACAGAGACCATGGAAAAATCCAGGGGCAGTCACAATGCCTACACCCTTAAGTCAATTGCTGGCTCATCTCTAAAAATGGTTGCCAAAGTTTAATCCAGATATAGGCATATTGGGAGAGGAACACATAAACAACTTTATGTTGTCAATAAACGTAAACGGAGTGACTGAAGAAGATGCTATCATTAGGATTTTCCCATATAACTTATAAGGAGCAACTGGATCTTGGTATTTTTCATTACCATCAGGATCCATTACCAGTTGGAATACTTTCCAAGAGCAGTTCTTGACTAAATTCGGTGATGATAGGTCTACAACGAAATTAATCAAGGATCTCTCAAATCTTAAAACTGAATCAAGAGAACCTATAAAATATTTCAACTCACGATTTAATAAGCTCTTAAACAAGATTCCCGCCACATCTAAACCAAATGGAGAGGTTCAAAGTGAATGGTACATATCTGCCTTACCCTCGAATATAGCAATCTTCATAGATGAGCTGCAAAGCCCACTTTACTAGAGAATATGAAAGAATCGATCACTATGAAAAAATGTAGCATCGGCTTAGAGAACAAAACCACCCTTGAAGAGTGAAAGTCCAAAAAATTTACTTTTAAGGAAGATTCAAAGAAGAAAGTGGCTGAAGATCCATATGATATGGAGGGTCTCCAAAAAGTTCTAAAAACTATGTCATACGAAATGGTAGAAATTAAAAAACATGTAGCTAAGACCTCCACTAAAAATCCATTTAGAAACTTCAAAAGAGCTAAAAAAAAACCACCTAATGCTATATCTAATGTAGATTCAGATCAAGACAATGATGAACATGAAGGTACAGTCTTATCGTCAGAGGAGGCTAAGGAAGAAGAGGTTGTAGAATGTCATGGTATGTGGGATTTTACTTTTCCTAATTCAGATACCGAAATTGAACAGGAAGCTTTCCCAATAAGTACAAGGAATAAAGGAGATGTAGAACATATTCAGCCAATTCAAAAGAGGAAAAATGTAAGTCCTACTACAAAAGATAAGGCTACCATAAAGGAGACTACAAGAATGCCTACTCAAAACCAACCATCATCTTCCAATCCTCCCTCACCATCTAAAACAATAGTAGTCTCTGACTCTATGGACTACAATATCATAAAAGACATGAAGAAGACTAAATAAAACATGTCTTTATTTGAGCTTAGCAAGCTCAAACATCAACATAAATTTCTACTCAAAGAATTAGATGTAGTGCCTTCTTCTCCTCTTCCAAGTGCGGTACTATCCAATGTGGCAAAAGGAACTAGTAAGCCACCTTCCAATAGAGTAGAAGCTACTGATGTTTTGTTTATCAGTGATAAATCTAATTCTCATACCCCTCCTTTTCTCTTGATCTATGAAATTTAGAATAGAAACTTGCATAATTGCTTAATAGATTCAGGGGCTTCATCAAATTTAATTCCAACTTTAGTCTGTTCAAAATTGAATATTGAGCCCCAGAAGTCTAGAGTGCATATTGTTTAGTTGGATAGAACTAAGGTTCAAGTATTAGGAGAAATCAATTCAGTTACGATTAGGTTATCAACTGATCCAAGAGTAGTGCAGAAAAGTGCCATATTAATTGCTAACATCCATGAGTTTTATGGCTTAATTCTAAGTAGGGATTGGTCTAAGAAATTCCATGGTTACATTTCTACTAATTGGTCTCATATGTGGCTTCCCATTAATGGAAATTCAAATCAAGTTAAGATCGATCCGTAGAATCATATGACTCACGCTGCAACATAATTTGAGCAAGAAAACTAGCTCATAGCATTCAATAATAACATTTTTGGAAATTACTTAGCAGAATCATTCTTTGGTAATTTTAATGCTCAATCATCACCTTTCTCAGTTAATAGTTTCACATCACAAATAGAAAATTTTTCTCATATTGATACATCAAGGTGTGTTAATATTGCTGAAGAAATTGTAAATAAAACTGTACATAAGCCTATATTTTGCTCTTTATATTTTGATGGGTCAAAATCCAATGACGGTGTGGGAGTAGGATGTATTTTAGTTAGTCCCGAGGGGGAAAAAACTATGTTATCTTGCAGATTAGAATTTGAGTGTAGAAATAATATTGTTGAATATAAGGCAATGATCCAAGGACTCTACAAAGCAATAGGCCTGAAAGTGAAATATCTTAAAGTATTCGGTGACTCTGAAATTGTTATCAAGCAAAGAATACTATACATTACCTTTTTGGTCATCTTAAACTTTATCAATCCTTGGTTCAAGACCTTATATCACATTTTCTATAATTTAATATCTCTCCCATTCCTAGATCTCAAAATGCAGTAGCTGATTTATTAGCCAATGTTGCATCTCAACTCCTCCCATCCGAGGATTATAGTCCTGATAGGTTTTCAGTTGAATTGATTTGTAGACCGTCAGTTCTAGATAATGTCACTAACTAGCGAGTATTTAATCATGATGAGGACATTTTGAATTTTTTAACTTATGAGAAGTCCTATGCTGATCAGATTATTGATGAGAGTGACCATGATCTCCAAATAAAGCAAAGACTTGAGGAGAATTCCATACCTAAATCAGTAGTCAAGCTTGAGGATATTTATGACATCAAGGATAGGTTTAAACAAGTTACTAATTCAAAACTTCAGTGTTCTACTTTGAAGTTTGAATTAATAAATCTTGGAACAGAGGCCAAATCGCAAAATATTAATCTAGGATTAGGACTTACTTTAGAAGAAAGATTTGCCTTTAACATACTATTGAACAGATATAAGAATGTCTTTGCTTGGAATTATGATAACTTAAAAATATATGATACTTCTATCATACAACATACAATTCCAGTGATGTCTGAAGAGAAAACAATCTAGCAAAAATTGAGGAAAATTCATCTGAACCTAGAAAGTCAGATTAAAGAAGAGTTAAAAAAACTCTTGAAAGCAAAGATAATCTCCCCCGTTAGACATTCAAAATGGGTTTCTAACTTAGTTCCTGTTAGAAAGAAGAACGGTGACATTAGAATTTGCATTGATTTCAAAATTTTTACAAGGCTAGCCATAAGGATAACCTCCCACTACCAACAATGGAGCAAGTCTTCAATCAGTAGCTGGTTCTGAATTAATGTCTTTCCTAGATGGTTTTTCTGGATATAACCAAATATTGGTGCATCCAGATGACAGACTCAAGACTACTTTCAGAAATAAGTGGGGAACTTATGCCTACCAGAAAATGCCTTTCTGTTTGATTAATGTTGGAGCTATGTTCCAAAGAGCAATGGATATAGCATTCAAAGGTTTAATTAATAAGTCAGTTGTTGTCCATTTGGATGATGTTACTGTCTTCCCCAAGAAAAGAGCAAATAATTTACATGATTTAAAGCAAATCTTTGAACGTTGTATAAGGTATGGAATTTCATTAAATCCAAAGAAATCATTTTTTGCTCTCGATCAAGGTAAACTCCTAGGGTTTATTGTCTCAAAATATGGCATTTATATCAATCCAGAAAGGATCAAGGTGATTTTTGATATTCCACTTCCACATAATAAAAATTCAATGGAACCATTTTTGGGTCAAATAAATTTTGTAAAAAGGTTTGTTCTAGATTTTTCATAGATTGTTTTACCATTACAGACCATGATCAAGAAAAATTCAGTGTTCAAATAGAGGCATAAAGAAAAGAAAAGTTTTGATTCAATCAAATAGTAAATCATAAATTCTCTTGCATTAAACACTCAAAATTTTTTCAATAATTTTATAATATATACTTTAGCATACAATACTTCTTATGCAACTGTGTTGACACAAATCAATGATAAAAACGTGGAAGCATCCATATCGTTTTTTCAGTTCAAATCTTCAAGGTGATGAGCTTAACTATTATGAATTGGAAAAGTAAGCCTTCGCTGTGTTCAAATCTATTTAACACTTTAGCGCTTTCCTCTTAAAAACTCATACAAAAGTAATAGTCCCATTTTTGACAGTGAGAGAATTACTAGTCCAGAGGGAACTAGGAGAGAAGAGGGAAAACTTGGTTACAACATTACAAGGATACGATTTAGAAATTAAACCAGCAAAAATTGTCAAAGGTCAAGGTTTTTATAGGCTGTTAGTAGGAGCTTCTAACATTCAGGAACTTGAAGGTTCAAACCCTATCGAGGAAACCAATGAGATAAGTATAACAAACCCTAAATCTCAATATGAAGATTTATTATTTTATTTGGAAAATGGTATTCTCCTTCTAATATCTCCTACAAAAATAAACGTGCTTTAAGATTAAAAGAAAAACACTTCGAGATTATTGAAAATGTGTTGATTAGAAGGAATTATGATTTGGTTTTGCTAAGATGCCTTAAAAAAACTGAAGCACGGAAGGTCTTGCAGGAATTACATGATGGTCCAACAGGTGGACATTTTGGAGGTGATACAAAATCTCACAAAATTATACATGTTGGTTATTATTGGCCCACACTATATAAAGATGCCCATGATTTGGTGTGGTGGCTTCGACTGGATGAAATGGGACTAGTTTTCCAGTAATATATTAATTGATGGGTGATTAGTTTGTAGTGTATAACGAGAGTGATAAGTTATTTATTCCAAAGTGCAAAAATATAAAAATATAACTAATCTATCCTAGGTATTCTTCTAACAACGTGATTCTTGATGGTTTCTATGAACAAATAAACATAAAGATGACGTGTTCATAAAATAGAAATATGCATTCATATTATGATTACTTTGTATAATTAATTAAAAAGTAATAATTCAAACATTATCACATTGATCATATATATATCACTGACATATATATATTTAAAAGATGACAATTCTGAAACATTCCAAGGTGACAAGTTAAAGAATTGCTTTAGAAACATATACACATATCAATAATAGCGGAGCTGATAAATGCTAATTCACATAGAGAAATAAAGTGAAAACATAGATAATAGTACCGTATGCATTTGGATCTCCTCTGATGTAAATCACATTAAAATTTTGTCTTCTAATTTGGGAATACTTCCACAGGACACAAAAGTGCAAATCTCATAAAATCCTTCTTTGTCAAAATTCAGAATTCTGGTCCAGTCTTTTATAAAAAATATATATCGAAAGTACAGTAGTGCAACCTCCAATTTATGTTTTAATACAAAATTACAAGCCCTTTCTAAAAACATGAAAGAGTCTTTAAATACTACAAATAAAAATAATCTATGAAAGAAAGTCGGTATGAGCTAGTATAACTAAAAACACATAAATTTGGGATTTATCCTGAAAATAGCAGTGCTGCGACAATTGATTGCAGTTGAAAAATGATGAGCATTGGCTGGATTTCATGTTGTTGACTCATCTGAGAGTGTAGCTAAGATGTATAGGTGGAATCGACAAGTTCAGGGACCATGCAGTTGATCATATCCTTGAGACACTTCATCACTCTTTGTTGACTATGTGGTTTAACAAGGAAAAAGCAGAACGTTTCCCATGTTAGGTTTCAAATGCCTCCGATCAATTTTTCCCTTTGTGTCAGCTCTTGTTAAAATTTTTGTTCCAACAATTTTACTTTTAGGAGTTTGCCTGGAGAATAGTGTGTAATCATATTAGATAAATGCAGACTATTGTTGATTTATTCAATAAGATTATTTGTTGTGATTTTGCATCTGCATGTAGCTCCCTCAGCTTTCATTAATTGAGACTCCAATTCAGAAAACAAGATTTCCTTATGTGACTCTTGTATTCTTGGAAGATTAACAACTTTTCCCTCTTTTGGATCTTGCCATGATAGAAAATTAATTAATCTTTCATCTGCCTTATCTAATTCAAGCCTTACATCCACTGATTTTTCAATAATAGATGCAGAGATATCACATAAGTGGGCGGCCAATATATATTATGAGATAGAATATCTAATTGTCAGGACAAAGCCTTGGTTATTTCTAGGGCTTCTAGTATGAATTAGATCCATAAATGACTGTCATAGAACCGTGACTAAAACAGGTCGAACAAATCCTTGAAGAATCCAAATCACAGTCGAGAACACCATAAATCAGTGGCCATGGCAACCGGCATGGAACAATGAGGACCTCGGTCAAAATGCGCTGACCAATGCCCATGGAGACTGTGCAGAAGGTCAAAATAGCCCCTGGGAGCCCCAGATTACGAAAAGGAGTTGGTTTAACATGCATCACTGGGCAAACAAGGCCGAAATGGTAGAGCTTAAGCACTTGGTCATGTTGGGAGCCAAGGGACCGCGGGCGGAAAAAGGTAAAAAGCACTAACGTATGATGGTGGGACCCATGGCCTGGAAACCAGCGGTTTGATCGAAACACCCTTGAACGATAAGCGGTTTTGGAGAAAGCAGAGTGATCACAATCAACAATCGACGCGTGGCAGTGGAGGAAAGAGAAAAACCATTGTGATCGCGCGTTATCGGTCAAGAAAGTCAATCGCGCTCAACGTGCGAATGACATTGGATCTGGAAGAGCTCAGATTGGATGGTTGAGATTGTGCCTGATAGATAGAGTAGAATTGACAGGGGATTAAGCCGGGATTTAAGAGGATTTGGAACCCGTTGAACGCCATGGTGGAGAAAGCAACGAATTGACAAGTGGGCTAGTGCAGTTCTGATGGAGACACGTGGCTGCTTCCTAAGCATTATGCTAACACGGAAGAGGGAATTCCAAGCACACAGGTGACAGGAAAATCGACGCAGGAAGTAGAGGAAACAAATAGACACTGAGGTCGAATGGCTAAAGCCATGAGCAGAGACAGTGAATGGGAGATCATAAGAGAGATTCAGATCGAATAGTCGAAGCGACCAAGAGAGACAGTGAACAGTGAACCTTGAGAGGAGGACTGAGCACAGAGAGCAGTAAAGCCAAGAAGAGGAGACAAAGGGTCGAGCTAACCACAGGCAGCATCAAGCACCAAAGAGCTTGAAGAATCAATCCATCCCATAGAGGAATATGTTTGGATTGAGGATCACAGTTTTCTCTTTGCACTGTAGATCAAAGGTCATAGGGCTGGTAGGAAGAAAGGGAGTCTGTGAACTTTGAGTGACTTGGGGAATCCAAGAACCACCTTTCCAAGAAAAATCTGCTATCACGAGAACTCATATTGAGTCCTTGCATTGTAAATATTTTGCTAAAAGACACAATAAAACAATCCCACCACTAAAGCTGGACCGGAGACATAGCTTTGGAGAATATGGTGAACTCCTTATTAAAAATTGTTTGTGTCTAGTATTGCTTACTGTATTTCTCTGTTGTCTTTCCATTCAAAATGTCTTTGTATTGGAAATCTGATCGATCCGTTGTTTCAATCACATAGAACACACACCAGCACATGAGTTTGTAATACCTTTGTTTATTAAATCTTCAACTGAGGTCACTCATAGGGTGAGAATCATATCAAGTGGTATTACAGCTCTAGGCTGTAAGGTTAGACAAGCTTGTGTTGGTTTAGCTGTGAATGATCACTATATCAAAGCTCAAATTAGGAGAAGGAGAGTTGGTGGAAACTAATCCTGAAATTGGGAGAGTCTATTCTCCGAAGACAATGTCAGAAGAAGGTTCTACAAGGCCAGACCCCCAGTTTGTAGAAGTTTCCTAGCTATGAAGTCTATGGTAGAAGAAATGTATAGGCACTTTAGAAAGCATAAGGATGAAGATTCATCAGGCTCTAAACAAGATAGAGAAGAAGATGAATCTCATTCTCATGACCACTCTAAAGGAAAGGGAAAAGAAGAAAGCCTTCCTACACCTCCTGGTAGCCCTGCGCATAACAAGAAGGAATCCTTGATTAAATTGGATGTCAAATTTGATTTTCCTATATATGATGGAGAGCTAAATGCTGAAAAGTTGGGCAATTGGATTAGACAAATTGATGTGTATTTTAGTGTACAAAACATAGACTCAAACATGAGTAAGATTCAACTGGCAAGCCTACGCCTAGGAGGCACTGCCTTGGTTTGGTGGGAAGACAAAACCCAAGCTAATGTGAAGAAGCATGGTAAGACCATCTCTGTCTGGAGTGACTTTGTCTCTGCCATCAGAAAGCAGTTCTATACATTGGCCTACATGCAACAAGCCATGATGAGTTGGCAAACTCTTCGATAGTTAAAAGGGAAAAGTGTGCAAGGATATACTCAAGAATTCAGAAAGAGAGCATTGATGTTGAGCATCTCATTAGACTCACCAGAAACTCTTTTGAAGTACATTGGTGGTCTACACAGCTACATGAGGCATACCATCCTCATGTTTAATCCCACTAGTATAGATGAGGTATCTGTACAAGCTACTCATCTAGAAGCTAGAGAAAAGAATGGAAATCTAGAAGTTGGGGGACAATCCCAACCCACTGTAAGCAAGAGCGAGGAGAGAAGAAAGAATAAGTGGAAAACAAGGAATGCTAACACTACAGAAAGAGGCAGTTTCATGCACTCACTGTAAAAAGGAGGGGCATCATGATGAGCATTGTTGGATTCTGCATCCAGAGATGAGGCCTAAGAAGTTTGAGGGCAACAAGAAGAAGACTGTTGTAGCTATTCAGAAAGATTTGGGGCCAGAATTAGGAGATGAAACAATCATTGCAGTCACAGGTATAAAATCTTGTCCGCTTTAGAGTATGTTGAAAACAAGAAGTAGGTGCAAGAGTTGCTTGAGAAATGGTTCATCAAGCCTATAACATCATCATGTGGGTCACCAATCATTTTGGTGAGAAAAAAAGATGGCTCATGGAGAATGTGCATTGATTACTGAGCACTGAATAAGATAACAACCAAAAATTGTTATCCCCTTCCTTGCATAGATGATGTTTTAGATCAATTGAAGGATGCTGTTTATTTCACCAATATAGATTTGAATAGTGGATAACATCAAGTCAGAGTTGCAGAGCAAGATGCATGGAAGATTGCTTTCAAAATAAAGTAGGGATTGTATGAATGGCTGGTTATGCCTTTTAGCTTGACCAATGCCCCTTCTACTCTCATGAGATTAATGAATGATGTACTCAGACCTTTTCTTGATGATTTTGTTATTGTGTATCTAGATGACATTATGATTTTCATTAAAACGTGGGAAGAACATTTAAAACATGTTGTTTTGAAAAGAGAAAAACTTTATGTTAAACTCTCTAAATGTGAATTTGGAAAAACCTCTCGAAATTATTTGGGTCATATAGTAGGGGGAGGTGAATTGGAAATAGATCTCTCTAAAGTGGTAGTCATCATAAACTGGCCTAAGCCCAGGTCTCCTACAGAAGTGAGAAGGTTCTTAGGAGCAGCACAATATTGGAGGAAGTTCATTTCAAATTTTTCCTCAATTGCAGCTCCCTTACATGCTTTGACAGGATTGACCAAAGTGTTTCAGTGGGGAGGCAAACAACAAAACGCCTTCGACACCTTGAAAGAAAAAATTAGTACAACCCCTATACTAGCACTGCCATATCTACAAAGACCATTTGAGATCCAAACTGATGCAAGTGACTATGCCATGGGAGCAGTGTTGACATAGCACAATAAACCCATATGTTATTGTTCTGAGACTTTTAATCCTGCAGTGGTTAACTATCCTACCTATGATAAAGAATTGTATGCATTAGTTTAGAGTGTGAAAAAATGGAAACATTACTTAATGGGCAAAGAGACAGTAATACACATTGATCATCAACCAATTCAATATCTACACTCCCAAACTAAGCTGCAACAATTAAGACATTACAGATGGATGGATTTTCTACAACAGTTCCATTTAGCCATCAGATATAAAAATGGCATACATAACAAGGTTGCAGATATGTTATCTAGACCCATTATAAATGCATCTACCATACTTAAGCATAATTATGTGCTACATGAAAGCTACATTGAACAATATGCTCAAGATGTGGACTTTAAAGATGTGTATGCAACTTTGAGTCAAGGAAAAAGAGTGGAAGAATTGGACTATCATGCGAAGGACCTACTCTTATATCATTGTGGGAAACTCTGCATTCCACAAACTGAAAGAGTAAAGATAATTAGGGAAGCACACACTTCTCTGATATCAGGTTATTTTGGGGTAAGTAAAACAGTTGCATAGTTGCAAAGGTTTTGCTATTGGCCAAGAATGAGTGAAACAATTTCTAGATATGTAAAGGGGTGTGCTATGTGTGCTAAAGGAAAGCCCAACAATAGGAAACTAGGCTTGTACACTCCCTTGCCAATTTCTTCTCAGCCTTGGGAAAGAATTTCCATGGATTTTGTTGGGGGACTGCCTAAATCTACGAAGGGTCATGACTATCTATATGTTGTTGTGGATAGGTTCAGAAAAATGTGTATTTTAGTACCTTGTAGTAAACAGATTACAGCTGAACAAACTACAAAATTGTTCTTTGAACATGTATGGGTTCATTTTGGATTACCCTCTTCTATTATATCTAATTGAGACACCCGATTTGTGGGGAATTTTTGGTCAAGTCTATGGGAACTAATGGAAACCAGATTAAAGAAAAGCACAACTTTTCATCCACAAATAGATGGCCAGACAGAAGTAGTTAACAGGACAATGATTCAGTTACTGAGAGGATATTGCAGCAAACATCCTAAGCTTTGGGATGAGCATTTGTGTTATGTGCACCATGCTTACAATAGAGCCAAACACTCTTCTACATAGAGATCTCATTTTGAGACATGATTTGGTTTCATACCAAGGTCTCCCTTGGATTTTTTCTTTGGTAAAGATACCATAGTTGATGGACACAGTGATGTGGTCAAGGCAACTATGTTGATTGAACTGATCCAGGAGATCCATCAGGCAGTACAGGAACAACTGGAAAAGATCCAGGCCAAGTATAAGGCTAGGCATGGTAAGCATCAAATGGAGCATAGTTTCCAAGTTGGAGACCAAGATAGGCTATATATCGGCAAGGACAAAATGCAAGGTGAAGTTAAAAATCTAAAACCTATCAGGTATGGACCCTTCAGGATACTTGAGAAGATTGGTGAGAATGCTTTTCGCCTTAATCTACTAGCTTACATGCACATATACTCAGTCGTAAATGCAGACTGTTTGAGGTTGTTTGAACCTTCAATGATTGAGGACCCTGAAGAACATAGTCAATTACGTTATGTTGATGACCTAGTACATGAATATCTTAATGAGTTACAGGAAGACACAGTGCTGGACAGGAAGATGAGGACGACGTGTAGTGGATAGGTGGAATACCTCAGGATTGGGCTTAAAGGTTCGAAGTTGAGCAGTGCAAAGTGGATTGAGATTGGACAAGTGAGACAACAGTTTCCTCACTTAGTCGATGCTTGAAGAAAACCAACTTTTGGTGGTCCAAAAGCTTTTCATTTGGGAGGTCATGATCTAAATCGGATCCATAAACGACTGTCATAGAATTGTGACTAAAACAGGTTGAAAAAATCATTGAAGTATCAAAACCATAGTCGAAAACAACCTGAACCAGTGGCCATGGCAGCTCGCATGGAGCGATGAGGACCTCGGTCAAAGCGCGTTGACCGAGGCCCATGGAGACTACGCATGAGGTGAAAATAGCCCCTGGGAGCCTCGGATCAGGAAAAGGAGCTATTTTTTGATGCGTGCTTAGCACTAACGTGCATCACTGGGCAAACAAGGCTGAAATGGTAGAGCTTAAGCACTTGGTCACGTTGGGAGCTAGGGGACCGTGCGTGAAGAAAGGTAGAAAATGCCTATGTATGACAGTGGGACCCATGGCCTAGAAACTGCTGGTTTGATCAGGATGCCCTTGAGTAGCAAGTGGTTTTGGAGAAAGCGGAGTGATCACAATCAACAATTGATGCATGGTAGCGGAGGAGAGAGAAAAACCGCCACGATCGCACGTTATCTGTCAAGCAAGTCAACCGCGCTCGACGTGCGAATGACTTTGGATCTGGAGGAGCCCAAATCGGATGACTAAGATTGTGCCCGATAGACAGAGTGGAATTGACATGGGAATAAGCCGTGATTTAAGAGGATTTAGAATCCATTGACCGGCACAGTGGAGAAAGCAATGAACCAAAAAGCAGGCTAGTGCAGTTCCGATGGAGACACGCAGCTACTTCCTAAGCATTATGCTGACACTGAACAGGGAATTCCAAGCACACAGGCGACAGGGAAATCGACACAGTAAGGAGAGGAAATGAACATACACGGAGGTTGAATGGCTAAATCCATGAGCAGAGATAGTGAACGAGAGATTAGAAGAGAGATTTAGATCGAAGAGTGAAAGCGACCAAGAGAGACAGTGAACAGTGAACCCTAAGAGGAGGACTGAGCACAGAGAGGAGTAAAGCCAAGCAGAGGAGGCAAAGGGCTGAGCTGACGATAAGAAACATTGATCACCAAAGAGCTTGAAGAATCAAGCCTTCCCATAGAGGAATCTGTCTGGATTGAGCATCACAATTGGCTCTTTCCACTATAGACCAAAGGTCACAGGGCTAGCAGGAAGAAAGGGAGTCTGTGAACTCTGAGTGGCTTGGGGAATCTAGGAACCACCCTGCCAAGAAAAATCTGTTGTCAGGAGAACTCATATTGAGTCCTTGTATTATAAATCTTTTGCTGAAAGACACAATAAAACAAGGCCACCACTGAAGTTGGACCAGAGATGTAGCCTTGGAGAATAGCGTGAACTCCTTATTAATTTTTTTTTTTTGTCTAGTATTGCTTACTGTATTTCTTTGTTGTCTTTCCATTCAAAATGTCTGTGTATTGGAAATCTGATTGATCCATTGTTTCAATCACATAGAACACACACCATCACATGAGTCTGTAATATCTTTTTTTATTAAATCTTCAACTGAGGTCACTCATAGGGTGAGAATAAGATCATCTTTAGTTCTGAATTCATTTACTTTGGGATATCCTTTGAATCGCTCTATCTCAATTTTCATTTGTGCGATTTGCTCTTATTTTGATTTTCTCTATTGCTCACTTAAAAGCTGCAGTTTGCTCAATTCTTGAGACAACTCTTGCTGTTTACGGATGGCTTGTTCATCAATCTTCTTCTTTTAATGTTTTAACGGCTCATTTATTTGTTCATTAAGCTGCGTTTGTTTACCAACTGTTGTTTAAGCTACTCTATTTTTTTTTGTTGTTCTACCGATTGTGCCTCTAGTTGGATGATTGTCTGGTACTTTTCCTTCAACATATGGCTAACCTCTAAAGCCTTATCTGTTGTTGTTGTTGTATAAGCTCTGACATACTGAGACAATTTTGTTAAATCTTCTGAGAGATCGACCTCTAATTTCCATACCACATTCATCATCTCTACCTGGGGAGTCAAAATAGGACTATGATCAATTTTTCTCTTCTTTCTTTGTCTTTTAACTATAGCCCTATGCTTCAGACTGTAGAAGACATCAATTGGTGGTATTTCTTCAATTTGTAGTACAATCTCCTTACTGGGATTTTCAGGAATAATCTATATTTCCTTCTGAAACTTGTGTGGGCTGCTTTTTCCTACAAACAGAACTCTATTGACAACTGATTTTTTCTTTGTAGACTTTTCTGGTGTAGTGAACCCTTGGGATTTATCAGGATTACTAATAATTGAATCAAATTGTTCCCACTCCTTGATTAAATTGGGATCAATGTTAACGTCCATATCAAGGGTTTTACTATTGCTTACCTATTTTTGCTCCCTTTCTTGTGTCTTCTGTTTCTCAGGAACCTTTTCAAATTTGAATGTTTACTCAATAATTTCCTTTTCTCTGTGGCCTTGTGGTCATACCATAGAGGCTATATTTAATAAGTCTAGAGAGAGTGCTTCCAATCTCTATGCCCTTAGCCTATAGAATTCCGCTAGTCCTTCTACTCCCAACTTGATCTTAGCCATATGTTTGACCTGAGAAAATATTTCTACTGAAGTAGATAGGTCGTCGTAACTACCTTTCTCATGATTGAATTTGGCGACTTTGGCCTGAGCAGTAACATTGTAGGCAACAGATCTAGGATCGTATAGTTGGGAGCTTTAGTAGTTTTATTTTCTCGACCTCCTTCTGTGCATATTTGAAATCATGTAGAGTAAAAGAACCACATCGAAGAGGAAATGTCAGCCACGTGTGCTTCTTGGAATCCCTGAGAGTCCTTGACATGCCTCCAACTATTATATGATATGCTAGTTCTTTGGCTTGTATTTTATGAGGGATATATAGGGGAAAGACATGTGGGTTGGGAAGGCTGCCGAAATTTCTTATGTAGGTGAATATTTCTTCTCCAAGCCAACTACCAATTGCAGCTAGGTCGACTAATGCTTCCTTAGATAACCTAGGGGCAGGCTTATCGAATATGGCATAATACATGGGAAAGATAAAACCATGACAAATTCTGTACAAGTGTTTTTTTATAATGGGCTTTCCATAGCTCGTTATGATAGATGTGAATCTGATTAGGATCCTGTGGAGTCCATTTCCATCCAAGAATGGGGTATTCAGAATTAAAACAAATAGTGTCCATAATATAGGCACTCATGTAAAAGGGGGGTATCACCCAGGTAAACACATACCTATTTCTTCTACATTCAATTATCTCAGTGTCCATTTTATCAGACAGAATATTTTCCCAGTCCATGATATAGCCATGAATTGCAACCTCCATTAATTGGACCATATCTATAAAAAAGTTAGTAGAATCATGGACTCTGAGGATTCTGCACATCATTACACCAGCATAACAATAAGGAGATCCCAATGAATATACATAGTACATACCTGATGTTTCATGCTTGTACTTGGTCATGAAATTCCTCCATTGTCTGATAGGATTAGATTCAATGGCTTTCTCTTTGGCGAAAGCCTCCAAAAATGCTTTGTTATACCGCTTCTTCAGTTGAGGTAAGTGGTACATTTATCTAAGATCCTCTGTTGTAAACGACCCAAACACATTTCCATTAGCTATAGAGGAAGTCCTGTCCATGGTTACAATGCTTTCAACAATCCACCTGACCACATCAGTATAGTGTAGAACCTTAGCTCGAGCTGCTATTCTATGTCGATATGAGCAGGACAATTCCTTGAGAGTATTCTCTGATTTACTGGTGGAATCTATTGTTGTTCTTCAAGTTCTTCAGGCTCCTCTGCTTCTAGCAAAATGTAGATACTCTCTCGAGATGATTTTCCTAAGTCGAGGTAGGCCGTATCAAATATCAACCCTTTCTTATTTGTTTCTTCTTTGGCTATGATAGGGGCCTTGGATTTCTTCACCTTCTTTGTCATTTTCTCTAGATTCATTAGCTCAGAGTTTCTCTACACAAAAAATAAAACGTAATAGAGAAATACACCCACTCAAAGGTAATATGAAAAATCAAAACAATTATGGTAGTTTACGCATGATGAATGAAATGTAATTAAGTATTAAAACAGGTGAAATCCTCAAAGGACTAAATCTTAACTGCTAAATTAATGTCCTCCATAACCACCAATCATGATAAAGAAATTTAATAATTATACTTCGCATCGCACATATGCGTGATGGTCCCTTAAAGCATGTCTTTTGATTTTCCCTATTAGCGATCAATGATAAATCACATATCGTAATTGGGAGGTTCATTGGCCAGGCTTCACATTTTGGACTGATAGCGCTAATTGCAGTAAAGGTAAAGAATATAATAAGGCAAAGGGATAATCAGACAACCATTTGATTTATTGCTTTTTCATTTATTATTGCTTTTAAGGTTTGCACCCACTAATAATACCTTTTGACGATATTTTCTTGAAACACGCACCTTACTTTATGATATTGCAATCGGGGACTACGAAAGGGCTTTTTCTATGAGTCATATGATATGTGTGGTAGTCGATTGTGGTTATGTTATCAGATCGGAGGTTTGGTAAAGACCATTTAGGATGCACCGTTGTTTGAATTTGTGATATGCAATCTCCGATCACCTTATCGCATCAAAGATTTGCTTATGAGGGCTTTTAAAAGAAGGATATATCATATTATATCACATTTTAACAAAAGGTTTCAGATATAAGTTCTATCGCATCAGCCCTTTTGATAGGGATTTCCATGTGTCATATGATTAATTCCACGCAAGAAATTATTATTAAATCATTCAATTTAACTATGTCTTATAAGGGGACCCATTTCTATCTAAAGTTTTTCATAGAAAATTTAGAAATGGGGGGCGAGGTAGTTGTAGAACACAACAATTGGAAATTCATTGGACGAAATAGTTATCTCTGAAAAAGTAATGCAATATTATAACTTTCTTAATTTGGAAACCTTTGAGTATAGAGAAAATAATCTAAGAACAATTACATAACCATTAACTCTGAATATAATGAAAAAATGTTTCTACAATTTCTTTCCCATCTTAAAATAAAAAAAATTCTAAGTTTATTTAAGCCTTGATTGGTTGATAAAGATAAAAAAAGGGGACTTCTCCAACTTAGATGATATGATGACTCTATTGTCATAGGTAGAGCCTATACTGGTAGAAAATGTTTATAGTCTTGATAGGGTTACCTTTTAACCATTCAATCATTCATTGTCCCATCCATCTCAGTGTATAACTTCTAAGAGTTGATCAAAAAAGATATGTTTACACATATTTTTTCTTTTTTGTATTTCACATCTTCTTTATTTCTTTTGAAAGATAAAAAGCCATTGTCCTGGTTTAGTGGCCAGCTGTTGACAATGCCATTCACTGGTTGTAACTGAACTGAGCAAGTTGGCTCATGATGAGACCTCTTGTCTTATAATTATAAGCCATTACCCTATTTTGATATGTAGTTTTGGTAATGTCAGTTTAATTAGTTTCCTATGATCATGGTAAGCAGATTTGTAATGAGACCTCTTATCTTTTAT
The DNA here is from genome assembly GCA_000404065.3 of Pinus taeda. NCBI lineage: Eukaryota > Viridiplantae > Streptophyta > Pinopsida > Pinales > Pinaceae > Pinus > Pinus taeda. The sequence continues at coordinate 325,556 of APFE030707913.1, forward strand.
ATCAAAAATATTTTAGAATTACACTCTGAAAAATCATAAGTTTTGTGGATGGGGTGAATGATTTACACCTTAAGAGAATATGGATGAAAAATTAATATTTGTAGATGCTAGGTTTGGATAGGTATTTGCTTTTTACAGATAACCTCATTTGGGCTTTTAAAACCTAGGATGCTTTATAGTATTTTCAAGGCTTGTAAAATATTTTACAAAAATAAAAGAGGTTTTCAGAGTTTTATTTTATCTAACACCCTGAAACTTCCTTCTATTCCTTTAAGGTTTCCATGTATCAAAACTAAATATTAACACTATTTTCTTTAATAAAATTTCATAACAGTAAAGGCCAATAGAAGGCTATTTACAACCTTATTTCCTAACAAACAAACAAAACTACAAATTCAAACAAACACAACTGCAAATTGAATATTTACATGTAAGAAGGGGTTACCTTCTTATGTAAAGAATTTTTTCAAGATAAGCCCATTAACAGGAAGATAATATTTCTTCCCTAATAGATCTTGCAATATAAATTTTGATGGCCCTATCTTCTCGATGGTTTGAAACAATCCTGGCAATATTTTCTAAAATTTAGTGTGTTTACCTTTATCTTCGTGTGATTTGTCCCATTTCAAAACAAGATCATCAATTTGTAAAAATTTTGGGTTGGTAGAAATTGTATCAAAAGAAAACTTAATAAGTTGTTCATGCTTTGCATGTGTAATTCTAGTTTTTTCCCTTTCTTCTTCTAATTTAAGGATTTGATTATATCTCAATTGAATAGAAGATCAGTGATTTTCCTTCATAATTTGAATTAAGGACAGAGATGGGAGTGCTAAGTTTGTTTGTATGACAACTTCCTTGCCATACACTAAATTGAATGGAGAATTGCATATTCAAGCCTTCTGTGTTATACGGTCTGCCCATAATGCAAATACTAAGGACTTGTGCCAATTCTTTTGATTTTGATCAACAATTCTCTTAATGATTTTGATGAGGTTTTTATTGGTTGATTCTGCTAAACCGTTACCCCGAGGGTAGTAGTTTGCATAATATTTCAATCTAAATCCTCTTTTAATAGAAAATTAAAGTATGGTATTTCTAGAAAAATAAGATGCATTATCAAAAATGAGAGCATTTGGTACACCAAACCTGGTAATGATGAATTGATCTATGAATTCAAAAATTGCCTCAGATTTAGCTACCTTCAAAGGAATTGCTTCTACCCACTTTGTAAAGTAATCTGTGGCTATAAGGATATAGCTACACTATTTGGAAGAATGTGGAATAATTTCTCCTATGATATTCAGTCCCCATTGTTGAAATGGTTGTTTAATGTTGACTAGTTGCAAGGGAAAAGCTAGCATTCTTTGTCTTCCACTGGCAATTTGACATGTTCTGCATTTCCTTACATATTCATGGAAATCTTTAAATAACATGGGCCAAAAATTAGTAGCATGTATAATTTTGTGAGCTGTTGTATCACCTCCAAAATGGCCACCTGTTGGACCATCGTGTAATTCCTGCAAGACCTTCCATGCTTCAGTTTTTTCAAGGCATCTTAACAAAACCAAATCATAATTCCAAAACAACAAATTTTCAATAATATTGAAGTTTTTTTCATTTAATCTTAAAGCATGTTTATTTTTGTAAGAGAGATTATAAGGAGTGTACCCATTTTCCAAATAAAATAATAAATCTACATATTGAGGTTCAGGGTTTGTGATACTTATCTCATTGATTTCCTCAATAGATTTTGAACTTTCAAATTCTTGAAAGTTAGAAGCTCCTACTAACAACATGCAAAACCTTGACCTTTGACAATTTTTGTTGGTTTAATGTCTAAATCATATTCTTCTAATGTTGTAACCGAGTTTTCCATCTTGTCTCCTAATTCCCTTTGGACTAGTAATTGTCTGACTACTGAAAATGGGACTATTACTTTTGTATGAGTCTTTAAGAGGAAAGGCCTAAAGTGTTTAATAGAGTTGAACACAGTGAAGGCTTGCTTTTCTACTTCATAATAATTAATCTCAACACCTTGAAGATTTGAACTAAAAAACAATATGGGTGCTCCACATTTTGATCATAGATTTGTGTCAATGCAGCTACATAAGAAGTATTGGATGCTAAAGTATATAAAATAAAATGATTGGAAAAATTTGGAGTGTTTAATGTAGGAGAATTTATGATTGACCATTTGATTGAATCAAAATCTTCCTTTTCTTTATGCCCCCATTTGAACACTGAATTTTTCTTGATCATGGTATGTAATAGTAAAACAATCTGCGAAAAATATGGAACAAACCTTTTTACAAAATTTATTTGACCCAGGAATGATTGCATTGACTTTTTATTATCTGGAAGTGGAATATCAGAAATCTCCATGAACCTTTCTAGATCGATATAAATGCCATCTTTTGAGATAATAGAGTTTATCTTGATTGAGATCAAAAAATGATTTCTTGGGATTTAATGAAATTCCATACCTTATACATCGTTAAAAGATTTGCTTTAAATCATGTAAATGATTTGATATTTTCTTGGAGAAGATAGTAATGTCATCGAAATAGACAACAACTGACTTATTAATTAAACCTTTGAATGTTATATCCATTACTCTCTGGAAGGTAGCTCCAGCATTAGTCAAACCGAAAAGCATTTTCTGGTAGGCATATGTTCCCCACTTAGTTCTGAAAGTAGTCTTGATTCTGTCATCTCGATCCACCAATATTTGGTTATATCTAGAAAAACATCCAGGAAAGACATTAATTCAGAACCAACTACTGAGTGAAGATTTTTCTCCACTGTTGGTAGTGCGAAGTTATCCTTTTGGCTAGCCTTGTTAAGATTTCTGAAATCAATGCAAATTCTAATGTCATTGTTCTTCTTTCTAATAGGCACTAAGTTAGAAATCCATTTTGAATGTCTAACAAGGAAAAATATCTTAGCTTTCAAGAGTTCGTTTAACTCTGCTTTAATCTTACTTTCTAGGTTTGGATGAATTTTCCTCAATTTTTGATGTATTGGTTTCTCTTCAGACATCATTGGAATTGTATGCTATATGATAGAAGTATCATATGTTTTTAAGTCATCATAATTCCAAGCGAAGACATTCTTATATATATTCAATAGTTTGATAAAGGAAAATATTTCTTCTGAAGTAAGTCATAATCCGGGATTAATATTTTGTGGTTTGGCCTCTGTTCCAAGATTTATTAATTCAAACCTCAAAGTAGAACTCTAAAGTTTTGAATTAGTAACTTGTTTAAACCTATCCTTGATGTCATAAAGATCCTCAAGCTTGACTATTGATTTAGGTACAGAATTATCCTCAAGTCTTTGTTTTATTTGAATATCATGGTCACTCTCATCAATAATCTGATCATCATAGGACTTCTCAGAAGTTAAGAAGGTCAAAATGTCATCATCATGATTAAATACCCGCTAGTTAGTGACATTGTCGGGAACTGATGGTCTATAAATCAATTTGACTGCAAACGTATCAGGGCTATAATCCTCAGATGGGAGGAGATTAGAAGCAAAATTGGTTAATAATTCAGATGTTGCATTCCGAGATCCAGGAATAGAAGAGATATTAAATGCTAGAAAATGAAATATAAGGTCTTGAACCAAGGATTGATAATGTTTAAGATGACTAGAAAGGCAATGTATAGTATTCCTTACTTGATAGCAATTTCAGAGTCACTGAATACTTTAATATATTTCACTTTTAGGCCTATTGCTTTGTAGAGTCCTTGGATCAATGCCTCATATTCAGTAATATTATTTGTACACTCAAATTCTAATATGCAAGATAACATAGTTTTTTGCCCCTCAGGACTAACTAAAATACAACTTGCTCCTACATCGTCATCGAATGTTGACCCATCAAAATATAAAGACCAAAATACATGCTTATCTACAATTTTATTTACAATTTCTTCAGCAATATTAACACACCTTGATGTATCAGTAATATTTACTCCCGGTACTTACTGGGAAAGCTTCCTATTCACTTTCGGTATCTGAATTAGGCAAAGTAAAATCCCACATACCATGACATTCTAAAACCTCTTCTTCCTCAGCTTCTGTTACACAAAAATATCGTCACCATGATTATTTGTAGTCAGTATGGGTCTATCATCACCTATACTAGCCTCGTAAGCAAGTCTCAGACCTCAGCTCTTCATGTCAAGCTTTGCAAAAGAGAGAAAGACATTGAAAATCAATATTACTCTGGTTCCACACTTTCTCCTACTTTTACCTACGGACCCACACTCTTTGTTCATAATACCTGCGTCTTGCACACTTTGTATGTAAAGGGGTGGGTGCGTACCCCTGTAAAAGTCAAAAAGGCGCAAGTTCATCCTAAAAAAAACACTTTTGGGTTAATTCTAGATGTTTCTAGAAGAATTTTGACGTGGATTGTTCGCTACAAAGTGGTTCATGCATCCCAAAAGAGAAGGAGCTAATCCCTTGATAGGAGGAGCTATCCTTGAAGGAGGGCTTTATCCCTTTGAAGGAGGACCTAGTAACTTCCCTCCATTGCACTATAAATTAAGGCATGGGCCAGTTGCTAGAGAGGTTAGAGCTGAACTTTTGAGGGTAAATGTTGATGGAATTGGGACTTCCTAGTTAAACTTGAGAGGAGAGATCACATACCTTTTGGTTTCATTGGGAAGTGAGTGAAACTTGTCAATGTAGAGGAGACTTCTTGTAGGACCCTGGGAGGAGCTTGTACAACATCAAGGCATAGGTTGTAAAGTTCTTCTTTCATTTGAATTAATACAATCAGATTCATTTTTGTCAACAAATTGTCTTATGTGGTTTGTTTCATAATCTCCTTGATCATTATGATGAATATGCTTTATAATATTGGCTTTTCAGGTGATATTAAATTGTTTTCTTGTTTGTGTTTGTAGAATACACTTCAAGGAAGCTCATTTGGAGCGAGGGAGCGAGGATTCCACAAACTTGCATTGGATCCAAGGTAGGCCTAAAACACTCGTTTGCCTTTTTTCTAATTGCATATTTAGAGAAAGATAGTTTTTGATTGGCTTGCTTGTCACTAGATATCAGTAGATACTAGGAAGGTCGATCTTGTCCGCAACCTCGACTCATTCTACGTGACAAAATGGAAACTCCGCTATGGACTTGATTGTTTTCCTTGTTTTCACTTTGACCTGAGAAACTTGCCTTTTTGTTTCTGTTTTTGGCTTGTTGTGGGTGGAATTGGGTGGATTTAGACGATCTAGGTTTGTTTTGGCTTTTCATAACTTTAGGAGAAGTTTGCACCCTATGCTTGTATCACACTGCGTACCTCTACGCATGTTTACTTTGCACACAGAGCGGGCACGCACCTGTGCAAACTCTGAGCCTGCAGACAGTACTCTAATCAGCACTTTAGATCTGTGGTATGGGGATATCATCGTTTATGTCCAAACCAAAACCTTTCGGCCAGATCTTCCACAGTCGGACCCTCGAAAAATACAATTCCAGTCCCAACAATTCAAAATTATTGGAGATACTCTTTATCATCATGGGGCGGACTCTGTTTTTCGAAGTTGTTTGACTCATAGGAAGCTGAAAGGGTCTTAAATGACTGTCACTCTGGAGTGTGTGGCGGTCATATGTCTAGCTATGCCACTACCCAAAATATATTGCGTGCTGGCTATTTCTGGTCGTCTATGTTTAAATATTGTATTATTGCCGTCCCAAAATGCCACAACTGCCAAATTTTTGATCGAAAGATGCACGCTCCACCTGCTCCTCTTCACCCTATCATTGTCGTTGGTCCTTTTGCCAAATATGGTATTGATTCTATTACATGTAACCCTCACTCGGCTGGGGGGCATGCATATATTATCCTTGCGATAGATTATTTTACCAAGTGGGCCGAGGCAATGCCTACATTTCAGGTAGACGGCAAAACAACTGCGATTTTCGTATTCAATCATATCATTGCTAGGTTTGGTGTTCCACAAGCGATTATCATTGATCATGGGCATCATTTTCCAAATGTTATGATGACTGAACTTACAGACCAGCTTGGCTTACGTCATGACTGTTCAACTCCTTATTATCCACAAGCTAATGGCCTGGTTGAATCCATCAACAAAGTTCTCGTCATCATGATCCGACGAATCATTGGGATTCATTAGTGGAATTGGCACAACATGTTATTTTCAGCGCTATGGTCATATCGAACCTCAGTTAAAACATCAACAAGGTTCACTCCTTTCCAACTAGTTTATGGTTTGGAAGTTGTGCTACTTATTGAGTGTGAAATCCTGTCATTGCGAATGACCATCGAGTTACTTCCAGCCACTTCCGAGGAGGAAAGATGTTTGTTATAATTAGCTCAGCTAGATGAGAATCGTTGCGATACTGCATTAGCAATTGAATCTCATGCCAAACGTATTAAAGCTTAGTATGATCGAAATGTGACCCCTCGAAATTTTTCGGAAGGAGATCTAGTCTTATTATACGATCAAGCAAATGATAAATTAGGCACTGGAGAATTCGTGCCTATGTGGCATGGTCCCTACATTAAGCGAAAGCTAGCGAAAGGGGCCTATGAATTGGTAGACTTTGACGGGGTTTCTTTAGGTAAACCCAAAAAGGGTCTTTACCTGAAGAGGTATTATTCTTAAAACGAGTGTGACGATTTTTTAGTTAGGTTAGTTTTTCCTTCTAACTGGTGTGTTTTAGATTTAAAAGTGTGCTTAGCTTAGAGAGTGAGTTTTTCATCGTTATTCCTGCTTATCTTGGTTTTACGTTTGATGTCGCAGATGTCGACGCCTCTCCAAACATACATTGGTTTCACTGATGGTGTTTGTCGTAGTACACGGAATATTGCTTCCGTAGCTTGGGTTATCTATTCGCTCTCTGACGAGTTGGTATCTATGGATGGGGTGAGCCTCGATCAAATAACAAACAACATTGCAAAATATAGTGGAGTGATTGAGTTATTATCCGAATCTATTTAATTTAGGATTCGAAGTTTGATAGTGAGGTTAGATTCTGAACTCGTTGTACTATATACGCCATTAGAAATCCTGTATTATTAAGATTATTTTTGAGAGTGTGTCTCTTTGAACGTGAATTTGACTATATTGAATATCAGCATATTCCAAGATCTTTAAATACATTAGCAAATGCAATTGCTTCTCAAATGTTAAGTAGACATCTGCAATAATCATACAAGTAAATTTAAAAACATAACATAACATGTTTAACAAGACAAGCTGGTAATAACGATATCATATATATAGGAGTGTGTCAAAATAATACATCGTCCTCGATCATAGGTTGAAAAACACCTTATGATCAGAAAAAATGATAAGTACAGAAAATAAAAAATGTCACATGTGACTACAATAGGCGATCAGCCCATCACTGGTGATGATCTCGATACGAAACCACTGCACGAGCCACCTTACAAAGGAACCTCCTAAAGGGTCCCGGGACTCCAATCACGTAACACCGAAGTCGATGAGGGATGTCATCTATACTGGTCTCAGGCATGTCCCTTGTCAGGCACTCTAAATGACTCTCCTGCTCGGCTAAGGTCTCTGTTGATTCGTCCTGTGGGGCTGAAGTCAGTGCAACTGGTTGTTTCCTCTCGTAAGTCCGGAGAGCGACTAGTCGCCGTGGACCCACATCTGCATTTGAAACTTTTTACTATCAATTTTGGGACGATATAAAAATAAAAAAATATTAAATATGAAAAATGTTGAAAATTATTTTACCTGCATCATCCCATTGCCCTCCTGGCAGAAGAGCCATGTCTGGGTCTCCACGAAAATCAACCTGAGCATAAGGAAAGTCCTGGATAGCAAAACCTGGATTTTCCAACCATTGGAAATACTCAGGTTTGAACCGAACAACCTCGGTCCCCTCATTAGGATGACAGGCCATAACTGCAACCCATCGCATTAGTTTGGGCTATCGAGGAAGCCCAGCTCCAACAGTAAGCTATTGTGGGATCAGCATCAAAACCCTCTCCAGGCCAAAACTCACAACTATAGCCCCATAACCAAAGGCCTTTAGCTGTCTATTTTTGCCCCTGGTCAGTTGGCCCTTCACATTGGCCAACACAGCATCACACCAGTTGAAAATGGTGCCTCGAAAGCAATCAACTACCATCCGCATCTGGGATCCGGTGGCAACGTGTAGCGCTGCACTGCCGCAGAATCTGGTAACTGTGAATGCTATAACCATGAGTTCAGGAAGGGATATGGTTTTGATATTTATCCCTTTGTCCCAGTTCTGGACATTGCAAAACTCTAGGTGGAGGCTCTCGACGGATTGGCCACCTGCCCTGGGCCTAAATAGAGTCAAGTGTTCACCCCTCCTGAGCAAACTGGTCAAGAAATATATGTTAGCTGGCTCGATTTCGAGTTGGTGTCCACCAATGAAGAAACACTGGTCCTGTATACTCCATCTATCAACCAGCCACTACAAAAAGTCCACCTGGGCCCTCATGCTAGGTATGGCCTAGAATTTGTACAAGCCACATGCCTTCAATGCATCGATCGAAGGTTGATGATTCATCGTGGCGAGGTCCACATCCTCGTGCTCCTGTTCTCGCAAATCAAGCATGATGTATATCCTACAATCAAGTAAAAATGTGAATTAGAACATGCAAAATTGATTTCATTGGGTATTTTTTGAGTTAGTTAGGCTTTTGTAAACCTATGCGTGGGGTACGCACCCCCTTGTTAGGGACAATGCATGGGGTCCGTACCTTGCCTTCACGGCAGGTGCGTAGCCCGACCTTTTTGTCCATTGCAAAAAGTTGGGGTACGCAGGTCCCCTGTGGTGAACCTGTGGGCCCCCGCGCGCGGGTTTCTAAACCTAAAAACCTCCAAAAAACACAATTTAAGCCCAAAAAAACAATTTTCAAACGGACAAAAATGACGACTAGGATGATGTGGATTACCTGGAGGAGACGACGTTCGATTCCGATGGATGGATTTTCCGAAATCTTCGTGGGAAGTTTTTGGTCAAAAGCCCCTTTTTCTCAACCAAATCTCAAATGGTAAAAATGAATGGTAAAAAGTCCTTTTTATAAGTTTTTTGGGTAAATAAATTCTAAATTTGTTTATATTTCACTTTAAAAAGGTGTTTTGCGACATTTTAACCTATTATTAAACAGCTATGAGTAATGTTTGCGTTTTTTTTCAGGATAACGGATTTTTCAGGCGAAATTGGTCATTTTCAACGAAAAAAACATTCGAGTCGCATTTAAGCTCTTTTTTGACTCCTAAAACATGAAAATATTGTTGAGTTTTTCTTTTTAAACTCGTTAAAACGGAACTAAAAAGACGGTCCTTTTACAACCCTTTTCTGACCGTAAAAACACGAAAAGATTGTCGGGTTTTTGTCGTTTCAAATTTGATATTGCTCATAAAACGACATGTCATTGATCGCTTTTTTACTATTTTCGGATCAGAGGCACTAATTACGAAAAGTACTCCTTGGTCGTAAAAGATCAAGCAGTTCTCTCAAGTATTTTTTTTATACTTTTTCAGGTTTGGGAGACACAAATTTACGAAAAAGTCAACCCTGGAGTCTCCTTAAGTTTTTTCAAACTCTCTAAAAATGAAAAACGCCGAGTTTCTCCTATACTGGACTCGTTAAATTTTGACAGTAAAGGACCTGTTCAATTACAAACAGGAACGAACCACTCCTTATTAGGGTTCAAATTTAAACTGAGTTGGACTCATTCGAAGGGTGAGCTTATAATCAAGAATATGTTATCCTCCTCAAGCTTGTAAAAAATAAAGGGGTACTTGCCAGAAATGGTGGGGGAAAAGAGAGAAAAATGAGCCTGTTTGTCATACTTTGTAACCACTCTTGAACATGACACTTTCGTTCACCTGGGTTGGGAAATCCTTTACCTAACAGTTGATCAAACCAAATTGAAAGTCTTCAGCCGGTTTCTGGGTATTAACGTTGGGTCAATTGTCACCAAAACCATCTGTTGTGTCGTTATGTGTTCAAGAGGTCAGTGGGAATAAGCCATTCATCTGCAAAAATAGCTGTCATTCCATTTTGACCATCCCTCAGTCAGTCCTTGCAACTAAATTTCTTCAAACTTGATCTATGATTTTGTGTTGTGGGCTTGCTTACGACGGATCGCTTTCTATCAACTTCAACTCTTTATCTAGAAAGATGATCTAGAAATCGCCAGTACCTTCGCATCTACATGCCTTAATGGCAGGTTTCTCGTCTTCAATGACAGGTTGCATCATTGACCTTCGATTGAAGGATTCCATGACATGTTCGACATCAACACATCTAATCACATCTCATGGATTGTACTGAGTACTTTGAGAGACATTGTCATTATTGGTGGTTTCTCTCACACTTGTTAACAGTTTACATCATTGACTGGTAATCAAGTGGTTTCTACCATGTTCGACTTCGACACATTTATTCGCATGGATAGAATCGTACTATTTCGGGGAGTAGAAATGAAGACCCTGGATCTAGTTTCCACCATCCAGGCTGCGAGGAATTTTGTATTTATTATGTTGTAGACTATTCATAAACAGATGGCTGCGTCCATACTGTGTCTACATGTGTCTATATTTATGATGTATTACAAGATCATTCCTATATCAGAGCAGTATTTAGTCTTCTAGTCAGTTTTCAGTTTCCTAGTCAGTTTTGATCTGAGTATGGGAATGCCTACCTCAGCGATGATATGATCTCATATATATATTTTGCACTTGAATGTTTTTACAGGTTCCAACCGGGCTCTCCGCAAGATAATCCTCGAAATGATAAAGTACTTCACTCTTCGTAAAATGATAAATGAAATCCTCATCTACTACAAACTTCGCACTTTAGGGGGCAATTTGTTACACAAAAATATCGTCACCATGATTATTTGCAGTCAGTATGGGTCTATCATCACCTATACTAGCCTCCTAATCAAGTCTCAGACCTTAGCTCTTCCTGTCAAGCTCTGCAAAAGAGAGAAAGACTTTGAAAATCAATATTACTCTGGTTCCGCACTTTCTCCTACTTTTACCTGCGGACCCGCACCCTTTGTTCATAATACCTGCGTACCTGCACGCTCTGGCTGTAATGGGGTGGGTGCATACCCTGTGAAAGTCAAAAAGGCGCAAGTTTATCCTAAAAAACTCACTTTTGGGTTAATTCTAGATGTTTCTAGAAGGATTTCGACGTGGATTGTTCGCTCCAAAGTGGTTCATGCATCCCAAAAGAGAAGGAGCTAATCCCTTGATAGGAGGAGCTATCCCTTTGAAGGAGGGCTTTATCCCTTTGAAGGAGGACCTAGTAACTTCCCTCCATTGCACTATAAATTAAGGCATTGGGTCAGTTGCTAGGGAGGTTAGAAGCTGAACATTTTGAGGTTAAATGCTGATGGAATTGGGACTTCCTAGTTAAACTTGAGAGGAGAGATCACATACCTTTTGGTTTCATTGGGAAGTGAGTGAAGCTTGTCAAAGTAGAGGAGACTTCTTGTCGGAACCTGGGAGGAGCTTGTACAACATCAAGGCACAGGTTGTAACGTTCTTCTTCATTTCAATTAATACAATCACATTCATTTTTCTCAACAAATTGTCTTATGGTTTGTTTCATAATCTCCTTGATCATTATGATGAATATGATTTATAATATTGGCTTTTCAGGTGCTATTTAATTTGTTTGCTAGTTTGTGTTTGCAGAATTACACTTCAAGGAAGCCCATTTGGAGCGAGGGAGCGAGGCTTCCACAAACTTTATTTGGACCCAAAGTAGGCCTAAAACACTTGTTTGCCTTTATTTTACTCGCATATTTAGAGAAAGATAGTTTTTGATTGGCTTGCTTGTCACTAGATATTAATAGATACTAGGAAGGTCGATCTTGTCTGCAACCTTGACTCATTCCGCGTGAAATGTACCATTACTTTGTTCCCTCTGAATAGACCTATTATAATGTGATTTTCCATTGTACATTACTTATGAACTGATTCCTTTGAACTGCCCTGCATTTTGTCACATCTGTAAACACAATTTCCATGCATTCTGTCAAAGATGATATCTCTCCTGTAGATTCATCTAGTTACCATATACAAGTGAGTTTTTCTGCTACAAGTGGGTTGCCATCAAGTACAACACATGCATCATAATGCCAACACATAGCCATTCCCAACCTACATCCACAAAGATACGAATGATGTGCAACATAAAATACAGATACTTGAAATTTTCTCACATGGGAAGGAAGATCTTGCCTATGGGCATAAAGATGTGTCACAACCACTAGTTTTACCCAATGCACATGCTTACCTCTTTGATAGATACCACTTTTCAACAAACCTCGAAATCCTCTTGCAGGTGCGTCCTCGTTTGCACCGAACTTCTTATAAATTGCACAAAAGGATTGAAACTTGTTGCCTGCAACAAAGCTTGCCAAGTAAGATTGTTCTAGCCATTGAGTGATTGGATCATAGAATTCACGGTGGCTATCTGGAAAGCCTCGTTATCTTTGAGAGGATGAATTCTGAATTTTCCAGATGAGATCATGATGGGAATATTATAAGGAAAAATAAATCTGATCATTCTCAATAGTCATGCTAAGACAATGAGTATCTGCCATAACCATCAACGCGGCCTAAAGTGCCTCATCTACTTAACGGAAATATGAAGGGGGAGATGTTAAACAATGAACATCAGTTAGCACGAAGCAACTGTAACCGGATGTGTTGATGGGAAAATGATAAGCCGAATGACAGTCACCCAAGATAGAGAAAATATCAAATGAGCTAGTTGAGACGTCAGATTCCCAATTTGCAATTTGAACTATCTTGTGACTGTTATGCACAATTGGACCAAGTTCGATGTGAGCTGGATATGATGGACCACCTTCCTGCAACTAGTGAAAAATTGCGCAGGAATCATAGTTATCACAAGAATTTAAAAAGGATGCTAGCATCATGAATGCATGACACCATTTGGGGCGTGATGAATGGAGAGGAACTTGATTCATTTGATAGCTTGTGTGTTCATCATCACCCAAGGAGATTTCTAGTGTGATGAGTGGACATGTTTGCAGTACAAGATTCGCAAGAAGGCTGAGTAGCTGATCATGAGAGGGAAAATTCAATAAGTATGATTGTGGGTAAAGACAGTCTTTGAGATGATCAACTTTACAATTCCATGATTTCGTGAGAGATGAAAACTCCCAACCCATATTTGATATAAGAGATGTGCATGAATACAGACACGCTATAACAGATTCGTGGATTCAGTGATAAGTGAAAATTTGAAAGATCACACCCGGAATATCAATTTTTTTTTTACACAGGGATCCACACTGAATGAAACCATGCCGATAGATGGATTGTGCTTGAGAAACCATGTCTGATTTGGTTGGAGGGGCTTACCAGAGTCACGAGGTCCTGACATAACCATCAATGGAATTTGAAGTGCCTTCGCTCCTTGGCATTTTTCGAAACTTTCCAAAATTGTAAAATCGTATTTTGAAGCCTGAACTAGATCATGTAGGGCTTGAGGATGGATGTTATTGCTAATTTCAAAACTTCTCTCCGGACAACAACCATCTTTGTCACAGGTTTCAACAACAATCATATTTCTCAATTGAAGAGGCTCTTCTAATGGTATGTCCACATATAAATGAATTGGTGAGCTCACATGAGCAAGCTGATTTGACGAGTTGTCTTCATGCAACATAAGAGATGATGAGGGGTGGGAAGAGTCTTGTGCAATTCAACTATTTCCATAATGGATATCCACACTAACTTATTTCAATTAATGATATAGCTCATCAGATCAAGAAGCTAGAGAACATGGAGTATCTTCACTGCATGTAGATGCATTGTGAATGGTAGGACACAAGGGCAAGTGGGGTGAAGAGGAAGTTTCGATATGGACACCTTCTTTAACTGGAGCACATTCTAGATCTGAGTTAGAGTGTTCATGAGAAAAAGGAAGATCACATGCTGTTCTTGGGAATTCGTCACAACATATGGAAGCATGGGATTCATCACTGCCCAAGGCTAGGGATTGATCAAATTAATTGATTATATAGGATGATCTAACGAGATTAGTAGATGGAGAATTGTTCAAGAATGGAATATTATTGTTTTGATGTCGAAAATCTTGAAACATAGAGGGAAGATTGATAGTGCCCTCACCTTTCTGCTCCTCTACCTGTGTAATGTTTTTGATGTGGAAAATCTTGAAACATAGAGGGAAGATTGATAGTGCCCTCACCTTTCTGCTCCTCTACTTGTGTAATGTGATTTCCTATCACCTAATCACAATTTCAGCCAACAACTTGAGAATCAAGAGAATGTGAACAACTGGCTGGAGAAGAGGAATGATAAAGTGAGTCATGGTACAAGGAGTCATGGCTTGTAGATGATAGAGGATGGCAGAGATGCAGATCAAATTCGAGAATTGAGTTATGAATAGTGACGTCCTCTTGTGGAATGGAGGGGTGATTCTTCACTGTAGGATTCTTGAGCCATTCTGGAATCTCCTCCATTAAAGGAGGAGATAGATGAGAAGATGAGTTGGGGACTTGATGCACAGATTTGTCAGCTTCATGATCATTGCAAGGGGGCACCCACATTGGGACTGAAAAAGGAGGATGACAAGGATAAAATGGGGTAGTGGGCTCCTCTGTGGTCTAAGGTGCCTCATGGTCCACAAGAGTTGGGGAGGAAGGGAAAACAGGAGGTTCACTGTATTGGGAAACATGAACCAAGCGTCTAAACTCTTGTGTCAAGAAATTCGAGTTCAAAAGATGTTCAGGAATTTCATAACAAAGGTGAATGAAGTTATCAACAAAATCCTCAATTGATTCATCAGGCTTCATTCTTAAACTGTAGATTTTTTTACAGAGATCTTGGTGGTTATACTCATCTAGTGTTTTAATCATCATCGCAGCAAGTTGACCGAATGAATCGATAGAGACAAAGGGTAATGTATGAAACCAATGTTGAGCATGACCTTCGAATGTGAGGGTGAGTCGTACAATCCATACATCTTTGGAATTTATTTGGTGACGATGGCAAAGGGTCATAATTTGAAGCACATGCACACGAAAAGATAGTTCACCCTCACCATTGAAATTCAACTTGGACAAGTCATGAATAACTTCCGCAAGGATGGTACATTTAGGATTTTTAGAAACACATACCAGGATTATGATTTTTGGAAGAGTCATTTTAAAATAAGAGATTCAAACCAGACTCTATTGTTAGAAAATTATATATTACAGAGCAATGGAACACAAAATATTGCAGAAATATAAACACAAAAAATTCATAAAACAAGAGAGACACAAGTATACGTGGTTGACCCAGTTTGGGCTACATCCATGGAGAAACAACCAGACCTTCCTTTTATATTATCCAGCAAACTGAAGAGATACAACCTACAGTAGATCCACTGTAATTCCCTCTTCGCTCTCAATCTCCTCTCTCTTCCTCACTCAGAATATAGATCTACATAGACGCAATACAATTCCCTCATATATAGCGAGGGGGTGCCTTATAGGGAAAAAACCCTAAATTAAACATAACATCTACCGTCAGATCTCCGCCTAGTGAACGACCCAGATTGACCCTCCCTACAGCATATATTTTACGGGCACCGTTGCCATCCCATTACAAATTAGGGTCCAATGCGACGATACCTTTGAATATAAAAGATAATCAGGCTCCACACCCAACATCTACGGGTGCAACCTTTCATCTGGCCCTCCTTCTAGAGCCAGAATTGTTGATGGTTCTCCACTTGCTAACATTAAGGGGATATCCCTTGTATGAAGTCCCAACTAGACCTCACACTGTTTGGTGTAGGAGTCTCATTCGGTATAAATGCCTCGTTGCCATATACTTAGAGACATGCCTTGGCTCTAATTGTCGGCACATGAGAGTGTTGCGCTGGTATCTTCAAACATCAAGGTAAGTGTGCCTGATGAGTGCATAAAGTAACTTGTGTTTTGGTTCTCTTATTGCAAAGGGGGAGAGTAAAGTGAGCCTATAAGTGAGAGGTAATAGTATCACCCAGGAAGAGACACATGCGAACTAGAAAGGTTTGTCTGGCATCCAGCAGAAGCGACGGTCATTAAAACCAAAGTGCAGGGGACAACATGTACACCACCCAACAGAGTAGTCCACATGGATGTGACAGTCATTAAAACCAAAGTGAAGGGGACAACACGTACACCACCCAGCGGACTATTCCACATAGATGTGACAGTCATTATAACTAGAAAACAAAGATGGTATGTTGAGTATTGTTATCACCAACAAAATGATCATCTAGCCTAATTTACTAGATGGATTGAAGTACACCATGTAAAGCCAATTTTACCATAGTAAAATGGCTTTCACTATGAGAAATTACTTAATAAACCACCTTTTTTAAGTAATTTATAGTTCAAACCATGAAGAATAATTAAATAAATCACTATTTATTTGATTTTCTTCTAGGAATAATTAATTAAACCATTGTTCAGTTATTATTCCTTGTCATATTTGACCCAATCATGAAAAATAAATAGATAAATCATTAATTATCTTATTTTTCTCTAGGAATGATTAATTAATTATTATTCTTTGTCAAATTTGACTAAATCCCTTAGGAATAATTAAATAAATCCTTATTTGTTTATTATTACTAATTTATTCCTTGAGATAATAAATAAATCATTTATTTATTTATTATTTCTAAATAAAAGTTTAAATACTTTTTTCGTCCTAACCAAATATAATAAAATATTCCAAATGGTTATTCCAAGAATGGGATCAATAATATCTTATTATTGCTCATTATTCGAGGATAACTCAATATTTTGTTATAAATAGAAGGGTTTTCCATCCATTATTCACTTTTGATTATTTCCATTGTTGCACTCATTGTTGTAACTCTGATTATTTTCATTGTCACACACCATATTTTTGTTTGGTTTACACTTTATCGAGGAGAGGGACTCTACACTTCAGAAGATGTTTGAGGATAGCCAAGAACCCATCCCATAGAGGGGGACTGGTAACATCTATTTGTTCCCTTCACAGGTGTTATAATAAAAGCTATTCTTTGTATATTTGGTTTCCATTGGATGATTGGAGTTATTACTCTTTCTTTTTTCTGTTTAACTATGATTGTGGCATAGATGAGAATTTTGACAGGTTTTGTTTCTATCAGTTGTTGCAGATCTACAATGTTTAGCATCCATTTATATTTTTGAGATTGTTTGTCATCCACAATCTTAAGTGGGTTCCTTTCGTACATCTTTGAGAAGAAAACAATACAACAAAATTGGCGACTCTGTTGGGTTTTATACTTCAGATTGAGAAACTTGGGTGACCTTCGGTTTTCAGGTTAGGGTTTCTTTTTTCTTCAATTCTCTTAATGTTTCCTAGTTTTTTAACCCTAGATCTCTTCAATTTATGACTTCTGCAAGCTTTTTGGTCTTTTACGCAGGTCACAGGAAATAGCCGCAACAAAGGTGACAGTTTTTTCCGAGATTTTCCGATCGGGATCCATGGAGTAGAAATCGCACTTTTTAGCCCAAAAAGTGTGATCCCACCTGAAAAACAAGTCAGTACCTGTGATTTTTGGATTTCCAGGTTTTTCTCAGATCTATTTCTAGGTTTTGCAGAGAACTATCTACTAGGATGTCTGACCTCTATCCCATCTCACTTAGGCCTTCATCTACTCTGATTTACTCGTTGACGTGGAATTTAGCCCCCCTAGGGCTTCTAATACACTTCCACCTTTATATGAGGAGTTTCGCTAAGTGAGTAGTCTGAGTTTCTGCATTTCTTTCGGCCCTATTTTCCAGATTTGTACCCTTTTGTTTCATATCTATAAAGAGAGGTTATTACAATCCATAGTTTCACATTACAACTTGTTTGGTCATTGGCCATAGGGTCTCATCAATTGCCCTAGGTGTTTCACCCATCTCCCTATATTTTTGCAACAATCTTCCTCTCTGGTTTGTTGTTGTTTCTGCACCACTTTCCAGTAGCCTAGTGTCAATTGATCCCAATCACACCGACAATTAGATATCTTGAACTTTTTAGTGTGTTTTCCATCGATTTAGACACCAACCAGCACAGTGTTTACAAACCCAATTTGGGTGGAGTTTAGTTAATTGTTTTTCTTTTCATTTTCTGTTGTTAATTTAAGTTTATTTTTAGCAAGCTTTTTTATTTTTTACAAACACGATCTGGGCTTACTCAATAACTACACTTGCACACACAAGAACACCTTAAATGAAGGGCATTTTCTTTACATCGCCAAGCCAAGACTTAACATAATAAAGTTATCTCCCCTCATAAAGACAAAGGCATATTTTTAATCTCCCTTCACAATTTCCATGTCACATGTGTCTTACCACCATTATGCCACCAAGGCGTTTGTCACGGACACTATTGGGCCTTCACCCCCAGTTTCCACTTGGGCATATTACCCCTTCCCATCGGGTTCAAGTTCATAGTCCTCCAAGTCCCCATACTGAATCTTCTCCTAGTTCTTCTGATTCTTGATCTAATTCCAAGCCTCCTTCACTGCATATAGTCACCATATCTGGACCCACAGCTGGAGCAGGAACCAAACCTAGTGTTGGCTCCAGTTCTATCCCGGTGGTCACATCAAGTGGAACAATCTCAGGAACCGTTCCGACAACCCCCATGCTCCCCTTTATGGTTGGGTTAAGTCTACTAGATTTTAATCAATTTATAAACTACACCATGCACCACGATGCTATTTGGCCTTCTATTCTGACTAAGCTTTCCTCAGACATCCCAAAGTTTGAGGGTAATGCTGGAGAGGATCATGCCAACCATGTCTGATCCTTCCACATGTGGTGCTCGTCCAACTCCATTACCAATGACTCCATTTGTCTTTGGCTATTCCAACGCACGCTCACTAGAGACACTGTAAAATGGTATGTAGGCTAGCCTCCCGCATCTCATTCTGTTTTTGTGATGCTTGCTAAAGCATTCCTTTCATATTTCCAGTTACCTCTCTAGTACGACATTGGTACGAAGCTATTGACCTCATTTTGTCAGTCCTCTGCCACTCACCTTTCCAACCATGTTCAAGAGTGGCGTCGAAGGAGGAGCACATGTCGTGCTCCACCCTTTGAAGACCATGTCTACCTAGATTAGTTTCTTAGGATCCTTTTAGGACCCATTTGAAAAGATGTCGTGTCACATTTTCCTTAGACCCAAGAAGAAGCTCTCCAAACCACTCTAAGATATGACCTGATTTATGCACAACCCGGTTATATCTATACCGTCATCCCAGACCTCCCTTGTCCTAGAAGTGCCAATGCACCAAGAGCATCCCATGCCACCAATAGTATCAGTGGAACCCTTTCACACCCTTCGCCATATACTCAACAAAGTCATGGCTATCCGCAAGGGGGCAATAGTTCCTCCAACACTTATGCCCCTCCTGCTAGCAACATGTTTTCAGGACCCCAACCTATCTACCAAACTGTTGCTCCTCCTTATGCACAGCCGAGTGCTCCAGCCCCTCAAGCATTAGCACTAGAGCCTCCCATGCATCCTCAACCCCAACAACCACCACCCCCTCAGGGTCAAGTGTTTTCACAGCAGAATGTGACCAATCCCCAAAATTCGAAGAAAAAGAATAAGGGAAAAGGTAACCATGGTAACCATGGTAATCAAGGTAATCAACCTAGTGAACCCCAGGGGAGCCAACCTAACACCAAAAACCCACAACAGGGAAGCCAACCCAAGCAGAACAAGGCTATTTGTATGAACAAGCCTTGTGAATGTTATGGTGTACATGGATATTATACACATGAGTGTCCTCTCTTACCCTAGATGCGCTAAATGTGGGAAGCTCAAGCAGCTTCTAGAGGTAAACAATCACCTCAGAATCCTAGGCCATCTCAACCGGCAGTGCTTACAAATCCATTCCCTCAACAAGGATTTGTTGCTGCTCAACCTCAGCTAGGTCAAGTAGCCCAACCCCCCAACCTTCTGGTCCTGGTGACTACCAGATCCTTATGATGAATTATGATGAGCACAATACCTCTGTTATCAACTTACAAACTCAGTCACATCAATATGACAAGCCCTCGACTTTGTCTGCCACTGATTCCAAAACCATACCATTTGCTGAGCCTCTTATGACACCAAATGGTTAGTTATAGATCCCTCAACCTAGAGTTGAGGAAATTCCCAAAATCCCCAAGGGGAAATTACACCATAACGTTGCTTCCAACTGAGTTTCCCATACATACAATATAGTAGATGACTTGGCACCATCACCTATTGCCATGTCGATGCTAGAGGTACTCCAGTCGTGCCCATCTCAAAAGAAAGCTCTAGTACCTGCTTTGGGTGCAATAGATCCTTCCACCCCTTCAAGACCTCCTCCATTTGTGGGTGCCGCTCCTATGTTCCCACCAGGAACTGTTCCTCCAGGTCTTAACCATCCAGGAGCTATTCCACCAGGACATTTCCCTGCAAGATAGATACCTTTCTTGTTTCCCCTCTGGGAATCTTTTTTGTCTCTTTCATGGCTTCGTTGGTCCTTCCGAACATGACTTTGGGGATCCCAGTATGGTACATCAATCCCCCTGCAAGAATTCTACCTCGTTAGTTAAGACCTTATCATGCTTTGACCTCCTCTCAACCGGTCCCTACTACCCCTCCCGCTGCTTCAGTTCCATTATGACCTCAACAGGAACCCACTCCTGTTGCAAAAGCATCTGGATAGGGGGTCAAATATAAGAGGAAAGAACCTAAGGAAAAGGCTTCCCAAGCTCCTCTAGCTCCTAAGGCCCAAAATTCATCACCTTCATGTGCTTTGTGTAAAGTTGTTGGGCACGCCACCAATAATTGTCCCGAGCTTCCTCATCTCAAACCTTTGGTTCATGAAATGTTCCCTGAGTAAAATACCCCTGAAGTCCATGTTAACTTACCAGGTCCACCCAAGAAACTCAAAACTTTATGCACAAATCATCCTTGTGCCTTGTGCAATCATCATGGTCACTATTCCCATTGTTTCCCTCGTCTTGATGAATTTCGCGTCTTCCTTGAAGCGCTTCTTGAATGCGAGGCCACTCATAGTAGAACACCTACTCCTCTACCCGTGGATTCTGGTACCACTAAACCAGAATAGCGGGACTCTGGTCCCACCATCGTGATCCCTCCCCCCGATGTTGAGATGAAAAACTCCACGAGTCATGTCCTTTACTTGTCGTCATCCTTGATTTCCTCGCAGACAAACCTTTTTGAGGTTTATGCACACATTTCTATCAAACCTTTTTCGACAGAATCCCAGGTCTCAACATCCGTAGATCCTACATCTCCCAGTTCATAATCTACCATTCCAGATGATGCGTATGTGAACCTTATCTCTCAGGTTGATGCACCAGGTACTGCCGTCGCATCATGTAGTCATTCTTCCTCCTGTTTGCCCATCTTCCATTCTGATGAGGACATCATCGAAGCTATATCTACTCTTGATTATCCTTGGGACGATATGCACCATCGTGCGTACTGCCTTCCATATTTGAAGTCCACCACTCTAAATACATCTAGTATTCCCATAGCATACTAGGGGGATACATAGGCCCCTACATCTCCTTTGGAGGATTTCATGCCAAGTTGTGTCGAGATGCTTGAACCCTTGTTTCGAGCACTTATAACACAATGGTGCTCCACAAACTCCTCTTGCTAGGGGGCATCATTCCCATCTATGCATACCAGATTAGTCCCCTCCATCACATATGTTTGCGAGCAGTATCCCATGCTTGGGGGCATGATGGTTTTCCCTCAGCCATTGATTAACATAAGTCTCGGCCTAGATCCCACTGGATCTAGGTATGGCCAATTATCCTCCCATTCCTTGGATAGTTTGTCCTACCAGCCTCTCCGGTGAGTTATATTCACATCGCATATTGTAGACGTTTGATACCATATCTTCAAATATTTTACTCTATGTCCACATAGTCCCCTTGTTTGACTTAGTGGGTAAGGATGATTCTAGACCTCCTTTAGTAGTTCATTTTCATTTTCCTCTTCCCTTACATCTTCACCAGGAACCATCGTCCCATGAAGCATTAAGGCCATCTTTAGACAAGTAAGGCCACTTGCCTGAAAGTCATAGATCCCAATTCCAATGGTCAGTTTGTCTGCTACGATCTCCACAAGATTTAGGGCCTTCTTTTACTCTCAAATTGGAGAGAAAATACCCTTTATAAGAAAACCCACAGTTTTTTTGTCACACATTGCGACCATATCGTAGCTTGGTTTGACAAACCATCAACACTATTGGAAATCTCTCATCGAGTATTATAATGGATCTTTCGCAGTTTTGGATGATTTGACACTTCACCCGAAAGCCATTTTTCCAAGAAGGGTCACTTCATCGCCTCTCAAAATCAAATTTCTTCATAAAGTGACACTTGTACTTTGAGTTCCACCTCCTCTTAATACTTGTCATACCATGTGTTGCTTTTCGTCATGAGTAACCATCATTTACTCGTTTTCATGGTCCCCACCGAGCCTATTCTGTGTGGCAGTGTCATCGAGTCACCCTTGTTTAGAGCATACACGATGAGTCACCCTTGCATCCATGGATTCTGTTTCACATCCCATTATATCATGTCACAATATTCCATCCATATTTTCATACCATTCATCATGTGCTTCCCATTTTGGCCTCCAGTCATATTATTCCCATCTCCTCCAGAGTTGAGTTAGTTGTTGCTAGGTCAACCATGCACTTTATGCTCTAACAAGGCAGGTCATATGCTTGTCCCTCGGTCCCACTTTTCCCATTATCCCTAGTGTTATTCCATCCATCACATTACTATTTTCCCTTGTTCCTTAGTTGAGGATCCTCATTGCCTCACCTATTGCGGACCCTATTCTATCGACATCAACCCATTTATTCCAGAAGAACAACCTAGAGGGCGATGTACCTTAGTTCCAGCTTCCATTCTTGTTCAACGCCTTAGATTGAGCAAAGGGACTCATTATTTCCCTTTGACTTGGTCGTTTCATGTTCATGATTCATACACTTGATGGTCTAGTGATGCAACAGATTGTACGTGTGATTCTCAGGTTTGTGTGTGATGTTTCAGACCTCATGAGGGGGTGGCCCTTCAAGTATCCCCCCACATGCTCGGATGCATTCCTATTAAGCTACAACCTCAGACGTAGTTCCGCAGAGTTGATGGGTTCGGTTCCTACCGATTGCAGTGTTCATAGCATGCACATCTCCTTCAGATGATCCATTTAGTTTGCAAATCCCTTCCCTGTTCAGCAGGGCTTCTTTCGTTATTTTACGCTCCCTCCCACCCATTTTTTGAGGGAAGGGCCTTTGTATCTCATGTACTCAGATATTATTGTATTCAGTCCTAGCTCATGTTTTTCTAGTTGCATTATGTATATGGGACACATTGTATTATTTTCTGGCTCGGTTATGCCAGCATGTCATGTACCATTTAGCTGATGTACTTGATTGCTCAGTTTGATGTTTCTAGGCACACCATTATTTTTGTGCTAAGTTATCTCGGCCGGTATGGGTATGCCTCCCTTGCCTCATTGAGGTCTGGTACCACAACATAAAAGGATACTTGCATTAGTCTCTCCCCCTCTGTCCCTATCCTATTTCACTTCAGCTTTATTGGTCTCTCTCTCTCTCTGACTCCTGTGTGTTCTCTAGTGATTGTGTCTTTACAATCTACTTCAGTCATACGTTTTGTTCCTAACAGTCATACGTTGGGGGGCAATCTGTTACCACCAAAAAATTGATCATCTACCCTAATTTACTATATGGATCGAAGTACACCATGTAAAGATAATTTTACCATAGTAAAATTTCTTTCACTGTGAGAAATTACTTCATAAACCACAACCCATGAAGACTAATTAAATAAATCACTATTTATTTGATTTTCTTCTAGGAATATTTAATTAAACCATTTTTCAATTATTATTCCTTGTCGTATTTGACCCAATCATGAAAAATAAACAGATAGATCATTAATTATCTTATTCTTCTCTAATAATAATTAATTAATCACTAATTAATTATTATTCTTTGTCAAATTTTACTAAATCCCTTGGGAATAATTAGATAAATCCTTATTTGTTTATTATTCCTTAACTAATTCCTTGGGATAATAAATAAATCATTTATTTATTTAGTATTTCTAAATAAAAGTTTAAATATTTTTTTCCCTCCTAACCAAATATAATAAAATATTCCAAGTGGTAATTCCAAGAATGGGATCAATAATATTTTATTATTGCTCATTATTGGAGGATAACTCAATATTTTGTTATAAATAAAAGGGTTTTCCATCCATTATTCACTTCTGATTATTTTCATTATCGCACTCACTGTTGTAACTCTGATTATTTTCATTATTGCACACCATATTTTTGTTGGGTTTACACATTATAGAGGAGAGAGACTCTACACAAGTTGAAGACATTTGATGATAGCCAAGAACCCATCCCATAGAGGGGGAATGGTAACATCTATTTGTTCCCTTCAGCGGTGTTATAATAAAAACTATTCTTTGTATTTCTGGTTTCCATTGGATGATTGGAGTTATTACTCTTTTGTTTTGCTGTTTAATTATGATTGTGGCATAGATCCTAATTTTGGTAGGTTTTGTTTCTATCAGTTGCTGCAAATCTACAATGTTTAGCAACCATTTCTATTGTTGAGATTGTTTGTCATCCACAATATTAAGTGGGTGCTTTTCGTACATCTATGAGAATAAAACACTACAACAAGTATGTCGTGAAGTAGTCCACAAGGAAGTGATGGTGATGATAACCAATACACAAAGGTTGTTTGTCTAGTATCCTGCAGAGTAACCCACAGGGATGAGACAACGGTGATAACCAATACAACACATTCCCAACAATATAAGTACTAAAACAACTGAAGTAGTCCCACTATCTTAGTACAGGAGAAACAACCATGCATTACAAATGCTGAAAGAATAGTCTTACAAACATCTACAAAACATGCATGGAAATGTGTTGGCCTTAACATGCTTCTGAATTAAGAAAAAGTCCCAAGACACATATGTACACCATACATCATTATCCTAGTAGTGGGACATTCGAGCCACTCCTCGCTCCTCAAAGAAATGATTGTAAACTCTCAAGGCTATGTGGGATGGGTCAAGGTGAAAATTCCTTTCTCATACAATGGGAGGGGTATATATAGCCAAGGGTGATGCTTGACCTTGTGACTCTTGGACTACCCTCAAGACTTTTCAACTTCCTATGACTTTTCAACTAACATGACTCTTCATCTTCATGTGTGTGTCCATTGGACATCCACTTTACATTACATTCAGTTACAACAAATATGGCCCATACTAGTCATGTGGCCTTGACAACTCATAACACAACTTGACATGACACTGCTAACATGTACTAGATGGTTGTGGTGTCCATGTCAATCTGTTGCGCTGTGAAGTGATGGATGTACTCTCATGTGTGCTTTATCTTCTCCTCTGCATGACTTGATGTTGCGGGGTCTTTAATGGCCTTGGTCTTGCAATATGGTTCCATGCTTGTGTTCCTTTCGCTTACTACTTGATGTGTGTTGTTCGTTCGTCTAACTGCAAGTAATTTTTCTAGCATGTGCGCTCCTTGTTCACCTCGTGAGTCATCTCGCCACGACCTATTAGTGTACTTGTGCCTGCAATTCACTCATGATGGGATGACATCAAATCCAAAAACCTCCTAGTCTAGAATGATGCATGGTTTTCCGTGTTCTGGGCCCGGAGCAGATGACATATTGGGAAGAGTGCTTAGTTACTATGCACAGCATAGTTCAAGGTGATAGGGAGGGAGGAATGGTCACTGAGACTGCGCAAAACAAAACTCATGCTTGGACAAGGAACTCTGGGGCATAGTCTTCACTGTCGAGGAAAACTACACAGAGGCCACTGGAAGGCATAATTGCACAGTTAAGGACACCAATAGCAGCTGCAAAGTGGGACCCTGAGGGACACCCCTGCGTAGTTTCTAGAAGGCAAGGTGGGATAGCAGAGGGACCAGAGGACAGTTCTGCATAGTTTTTGAGAGCAGTGAGTCCCGGTTGAGGGAAGTCATTGGGATATGCAATTTTGGGGAGAAATGAAAGCTCAGGTCTCTCCACAATGCGGGGTTCTAGCAAGCAGGAAAGAGGCTCTATGAATGTTCTTGCGAAGTGCATAGTGTGGATAGAAAGTGAGGCAATTTCTACATAGTTCTAGGAAGGAAGATAAGTTGTTCACTTTTGGGATTGCGTAGTGCAATTGACCCAAAGGACAACCTCAAGCACTGTGTAGTTCCAGGAAGTAGAGCATCACCACTGAGGGTTGAGACTGCTTAGTGCAGCTTAGTTGAGGGAAGTGAAGTGAAGTTGTTCTGTCAAGAGATTTTCAAGAAAATGGCTAAGTGTGAGAGGCAAGTGAACTTGTGATGACTCGACATTGTGATCACACCCTTAGCATACTTCGACAACATGACAACATTGACCACAGTGACAACAGAGAAAACAATGACCCTTTGTGAGACTGTCTAGTTCTGAAAGCGAAGAGTGTGACACTTGGGATACAACTTTGGATGTCTGTGACAACACTTGTGTGACAGTGCTTACAACTTTGCATATGAGTGCGATAGGTGTTCACATGGTTAGGACAACTTGTATACACAAAGACCAACATTCATGGTCACTAGAACTGTTTGAAAACATGACATAACAACCAGACATGTCAAAAGATGACAATTGATCCAACAAGTGAAAGGGGGCAAGACACGTAGAAGAAACACATGGAATGACTTTCAGTGCTTGCAACCATGAATGCCATTGAAGACAAAATGATATGACAATGATAAGAAGTTCTTCAAGCTATACTAAAGGAGTATTTCAAAAGATGTGCTACATTTTCCATACTTTCCCTCCAAAGGGTTGTGCATTAGATTGAGTCTTCATGTGGTCCTGATCTTCTATCATACCTTGGGTTCCTTAGTCTTCTTATCTTCTTCTTCAGCTCCTTGAGAGTCCTCTAGCATGTCATTGTTCTTGTGTTCACTGAGAGACACATATGTGCAGTTTCAGTGGACAGTGTCTGCTGCGGGATGAGGTCCTGGGAGGACACATCTACGTAGTTTCATGATGCAAGGCAGACTGAGCAGCTGGGGGACAAACTGTGGAGTTTTAGGATGCAAGGCATTGTTGCGGGATGATGTCTTGGGAGGACACCTCTGTGCAGTTTCAGGATGCAAGGCAAACAGGACAACTAAGGAACAAAACTGCGCAGTTTCTGGAGACAGTGCGTTCTGATTGAGGGAAGGACACTGGGGGAAACCCACTGCGCAATTTTTAATGCTAAGAGAGGTTGGGATTTTTTCACATTATGCAATTAGTGTGATATATGAGTGTGAAACATGTCTATGTGGTGAGAACAACCCATTCTCACAAAGCTTTCCCCCTGAAGAAAAAAAAAAAAAACATTCCCTTTGCATGACGAGGGATAATCCCTTTCCCAAAGATGACACGTGCTATAGAAATATAAAAGCGTGAGAAAATCTTACGACCGAAGAGGGAAGCTTGAGATCATCAACTTACCAAATAAGTGACTACGGAACGATTGATCATAGGATCCATAGTAGGCTCCAAAATTTGAGTACAGACCAAAATGTTGGAGGTGTTGAAGTCGCTACAACAAAAACTTGGACTCGCAAATGGTCTTTGACAAATAGTCTTTGTCGAGAAGTGGGACCACACGGGGCCAAGTAGAGCCAGCCCAGGTTTGGGGATGGAATGAACATCCAATGATGTTCCTCTCCTGGACAAGGTGAGGGGAAAGGATCAAACAAGAATGTTTACTTCAAAAGGTGAATTGATCCTATTAATGTCTAGCCTTCGTGATGCCTAGGAAAAATTTGGTCCTAGAGCTAGGGCTATGGATTTCTGAAGATTCCACCATCAGAATTTACTCAAATGTGGAGGGGAGAGAGAGGGCCCACCAGTGCAGTAGCCTAAAGGAATTAAAATTTTTTCCTTGGGTCAATTCCCAGGAAATTGATGCCCTAGGTGACCTAATGGGGCTGGAATTGGGGAAAAGGGGGGGAAATGGTAAAAGAAAGGTTAAAGTGATCACCCTTTTTAGGGACCAGTGCCTAATTCACTTGGGGATATGGAATCAAGGATAATGATGAGTAAGAACTTGGTTTCTTGACCAAGGAGGCCTAGAAAGTCAGCTTCATCCAATGTTGAGAGAAAGAAAAGAAAACTAACCTTCAATCATTTATACTTCAAAGAAAAGGATGCAAGCTTATCGAGACAAATAAATCTCTAGGACATTTCATTCATATAACATTGGCACATACATTAAATTAGCTAAAACATGCTTAATTCCACATTTCAATTATGCAACAACTAGCCCTAATTTTAGCGGTATGCACCAACAAGAATAACCATGTCAAAATTTACTTACAACATTATAGAATATATCCAACTAGATTTTTTTTTGCAAATATGAAGCTCCAAGATATAAATAACCCAAATCCATACATCAAAAATTCATCCATCCTCGAAAATAATCCTCCAAGGAAAAAATGTGAAGTTATCTAAAGATAGAGAGATCCCAAGTCAAGTGATGATACAAATGAATGTATCTAACATCAATATATATCCTCCTAAGGAGTTTGAATTAGCCTATGGGCTCCTAATGATAAAATAATGTGAAAATAATAACCTATATTGGTGACAAGGCCACCATACTAGCTCATAATGTGAAAACAAGCCTCACAAGGTGTTGGCTTAGTGGGGCCTGACCCAGGTTCAGAAGTGATTTAGCCAAACAAATCCCAGTACTACTGGCCCTTTCGGCAACAATCCGTGAAGCGTGGATTGAGGTCTCACCCGAAGTAGTATGGGAGGGTACTAGAACCAGGGTTCCGCACCCTGGGGATGTCTGATGATTTCAACTGGTCCACAGTTTGATCCAGCGCGCACGTTGCTACGTGCACTTACCCGTACCTCGTAGCCTGAGATGTTGCCTTTGTGCAACCCTATTCAGGGGTCGAACAATGTTATTACCCAAGTCCCTCCTCTCAATCCGATATTAGTTGATTTACTTAACTTATTTGTATGCTTTCATTCATACTTAACAATATTCACAATACAAGTGCGCGCAATAACTAAACAGTATAATTGCAAGTAACATCAAGCATGTAATAACTTAGAACAGATACATAGAATTGGTAAGATAACTTCTCTTTATTATTCTCTTCCTTCGGTTACAGACTTGACTCTACCCTACGCACTCAGCTGTAGGGGTCTGCACACTCAGCTGTAGACTCTACTAGGCCTCTACGCACTCAGTTGTAGAGCCTCTTCCTACTACTACAACCCAAGACACTTAGACTTTTCCTCTACACTTCGCTAACCATCAGATTCCATCCATTCATTCAATTCTTATTTTCTTCTCTACTTTACAGCTTAGAGCCTTGTTCTATTTATAGAATCCCATGGT
Source organism: Pinus taeda (assembly GCA_000404065.3). Classification (NCBI taxonomy): domain Eukaryota; kingdom Viridiplantae; phylum Streptophyta; class Pinopsida; order Pinales; family Pinaceae; genus Pinus; species Pinus taeda. The sequence continues at coordinate 355,101 of APFE030707913.1, forward strand.
CGACGGACCATGGGTAGGCTGACACTACATTCAAAACTTAGGGCGAACAACCCTATGACTCTAACATACAATTCGCGCTCCACGCCTGCAATTCGGAGCTTTACAATAGTATTCTTCAAAACTTGGGCTTTTAGCCCCTAAACATGTTGTGGGGGGATTCCATGCCCAACAAGCCCCCAACACAAACATCGTGACTCATCCTCGAGTCACTCTGTCAACGCAGCGATCTTGGCACGGAGTCCCTCCAATTGGTTCAGAATTGTCTCGATGTCCGTAACACACTGAGCCGCTGCTTGTTGAACATGCTACATTCTATCTTCTGAAACCTCTGTTTCCGGTGTGTTGTGTTACATCTGTGCATGCATCCCCTAAATTTTCCCGAGCTTCCCTTCAATATCTGGCGTGATTGTGAAGGCTTCGTCGATCCATGTCTGGACACGTGCTTTGAGGACTACTTCCTTGTGGCACGCTGCATCCACCTACTCCTTTAAGGCCTTGGCTTGCTGCGTCCTTGCAAGCCACTGAGTGAGGACTAATGTCTGCGTCGTCCCTCTGATGCTATCGTACTACTGCTGGAGTTTTTGTGCCTCTATCTCTAGCCACTAGATATTGGGATCCTCCTGCAAGGTCGTGAGGACCTCTAGTGCCTGTTCCAAAATATTTGTGCAATCGCGCACTGCACCTGCAATAGCGCAGGCACACTGTTCTTGGATTTTCGTGAGAGTGGAAGGTTGCACCTTCAACCGCGGCTCGACAATCTGAAGGTTCAGCTCCAACTGAACCTTTGTTGTCTCTTCTCTCGCATCGCAGACGCCACTTGCCAAACTATGGATCCACACTTCTACCGGCAGATCTGCTGCGATAGCTAGCTCTGGGACGTGTCGGCAAGCATCATCTACCATCTCCACCAACCTTTGGTTCTGCAACACCAACTCATCGCGGAGCAAGCTGAGCTGCTCCATATTGATCTTCTGTTCACTAAGAACTTGGATCATGCGGTTCTCCCTGTCGCGCAGCTCTGTTGTGATCCCATCCTGACGCTAATAGAGCATTTCCCTTGGAAGGGCAGCTAGATTAAAGCCAAGGCCTTTCATCATGCTAAATATCATTCAGTCCATCGCATCTAATGATACTATTGCTCCCTCTGGAAACACTATTGTGTTGGCCATCCTCGCGCACCGCATCCATTCTGCTGCTGAAGTGCTTGCTGTGACGTGGGTAGATAGGGTACCTTCCTGAGGGGGGCGCACCTGTAACTCCTACAGCTGCGCTGTGAGGGCCCTCAACACACTCTAGTGCTCCATGATAAACTCTTGGAGCGCTTCATTGGTGACACCGCGAACCGTTATGTTGATGTCATGGAGATCACCTCCAGTCAAGTGGGTCAATGGCCAGCTTCAAAGCCTTAACCTTTTTCCTTGGACCCGATCTCTCTACGATGTACGACCGTTTGAGTTGTGTGGACATGGTCCCTAGGTCTACACTCCCTTATTTTATTTTAGTGTCCCCTGCCTCCTGTCCTTAGGACATTGCTTGGCCCTCCTCTGTTGCTGCCTCTGTTGTCTATGTTATTACTGCTACTTCTGCGGCCTTCTTTTGCTCCACGAATTTCTATGCCACTTCGTGTACTTCCCTTACCTCAGCTGCTGCTTTTTCATTCCACCTTCTCTCGGCCAGTTGGGTGATGCACAGCTTGGCATCATGCTTCTGTTTATGTGCTACTTCTTTCTCTTGCTCCACCAAATATGGGGCGCGCAACTCAGGAGGCCATGTCTCCAATACTATAAAGATCGCGTCGTCAGTGGCTACAAATGGTAGCTTTGTCCACTCCTACGCCGGATCCTTACGTGCCCTGATGTATATGTTGTGCATGTCCACCTTAAAGTCTGCAAAACTCTGCAAACTGTTGTGCACCATAGGTGATAGGTGCAGCCTCATATTGATCCACATTCGGATGCTCGCCTCCATGAGCACCCAGAAAATTTTAGTATCGCAAATCCGTTTCGCATCCTTGGTGGCCCAGAGCGAAGCATACTTCGCGGCCTCTGGTAAGTCTCGGTCAATGTTCGGGAATTGACTATCCTCCGGCAGTTCTCCCACTACCAGCAAAATTGATAAGAGCAACCACGCGTAGTGGAAGGTCTTATCCTGCTCTTGGGCCTCGCGACAGTTTAACAAAAGCTCCTCACAGAGGAACTCAACCCAGTTGAACTGGACCTCCTCCGCGCACTATTCGGCCAACGCGACCACCGGTGTTGGTACCTCATCGGCACGGAATTTTCTCATTACTTTACAGGCTAGGAGTTGAGTTGCTACGCGCGCCCCCTTATCCTTGATGCTGGAGATGGTATAGCCCCTCTTCTTTTTCTCTAGTTTATAATTTGCCTTCATGGCTTCCGTGAGAGCCAAATCGCTTCCTTTTTCAGCTATAGTCACAAGGTCCTTTCCCTGACAAGGGAGTTGGGAAATACTGTGGATGAGGTCTGTCATGATGGGAATAAGCTCCTCTAGCCATAGATACCCATCATGCACCAGGTAGAGCAGCTGCCTGATGACGAAAATGGTGATGGGCGAGCGGTGGAAATATGGTATCCATAACAAATGCAGCAAACCGGCCTTTTCCACACTGCGCAGCCATTTTCGCGGCTCTAATGTTATCATTGCCCCTTTTGTATTCTGCTTCATTAGGTTTTCTGTCTCTAGGTACAGAATCTTCTCACTGTCTGCGAGGTCCCAGTCTTTAAATTTCATGGTGGGCACGTGGCCTAGGTGCAAGGCCTCAAAAAAAATTCCATCGGGGAGGAGCAGGGTCTAGAGTGTGCTCTTCGTTGCATCCAGATCCTTCATTATTTTGGTCTTCTCTCTCTGCGGAGGGACATAAGCGGGAAGTTTCGCTGCAGAGCGCAATGGTTGGATGTCTTCCTCCACGTCTTCTTCTTCTTCTGCAGTGGAAATTACGGCCTGCAAGTCTTCTTCCTCCTCATCTGTTTCAATGGTGATTGCCTTCCCTTTTTCTTCCATTGATAACTTGCTGTGTCGCGGATTCCTCGGGGACATGTGCATTGGTCCCATTGCCTGCTTGTCCTTCTTTGGCCTCAGCGTCCGTGGTGATTTGGGGATTTTTGTCACAACCCCAGCACCTTCGGGAACATCTTGTACCATGGGGGTCTGCGCAGCCTCACTGGCGGTTCCTTCTTCAATGCCCAACCCATCCTTAGTGGTCGTCATCATTTCTATATTGTATGTTATCTTTCACAAACTCAGGGGCTCTATTCTCGCTCGACTCTCAACACTCTGTGCTCTGCTCAACTGCTCAATTCTCAAATGACTAAGTGTTGTCTTCTGGCTAGCCCTTTGAGTTTTATAGCGCCTTTTGAATTCAAATTTGACGGTTCCCCCCAATTCCAGGCCATCAATGCTCTCTTGGCGGCATATTTTCCCAAATATTTCCCATAAATCACATCTTAAATGCCTGCCCCCTGCTCCATTTGGCCTCAAATCAGACATCCCATCATGAAAAATGATACCAACGGTCACTTCCTAGCCAACCCGCACGACAGCACAACCCTTCATGCGTGGTTGCGAACCCTGTGACATTCTGCTCCTCGCAGCTCCTAGACAGAATAATTTATATTCCCGTGCTCCCTTTCAACTACCTGGAGCACTAAGATTGTGCTTCCTATGGCTAGTTAGGTGGTTGCACCACCTATGCAGGGCTCCATCTCATCCTCCAGCATAGTACACGGAAAACCCTCATCTGTCATTGTGGCAATTGACGCCACGTGTCCTACTATTTGCAATGCGCTTCCCTGGTTACTACGTTTGGTGATATGCCGTCCTAGCCATGGCAATAGACTAACCAATTCCCGGCGATAGTCCTCTAAATCATTAGAATGATCGTACGCACCTTTCCTTGTTGTCCTTGGTTTGTTGACGAGAAATTCTCCCTTTATTTCATTTTCCAGCTGCGTGACCTCTACATCCAGTAAAATTCCTTTCTTTCTTAGCCATACGCAGTCCTTTTCAAGTTCGCGAAGTCTAAAGTTTCCCCTTCAGATTTCTTCCTGAAGTCTTATATGTTTTTCTTCACATAGCTGTGTGATTTCTTCGTTTCGGGCTTCACTTATGGTTGAATCTATGGTTGTTGTTACATGCGGACTCGGCTTCGCATGCTCTTCACAGATTACAACCCCTGCTTCATACCGCGGCTATGGAATTTCTCTCGTGGTCAGGGTTTTGCACATGGTCCTATAGGCCCAGCAAACCGCTGGTACGTGCAGGTCCCATTCAGTGCATTTCACATGGTGGACCCTGTTCAGCACTTCGCACACCTTGTCAAAGGCTTGCCTGCTGATAATCCTTGGTGCGCTACGTCTTTGTTGCTTCTGCATTTTGTTCCTGTTTTCTATTAGGAGAGCGGTGTGCATTGGTGCAGGCTGCGTACCATATGCCTGTATCCATCTAGAAAGGTGGGCACAAAAATTGTTTCACCCCTCAAAACTGGCTCTCATCCATAGCTGAGGTTTTCCAAATTGTGTAAGCATCAACTTTTTGCAGTCGCGCCAATCCCCGAAACTCTCCTGGTGTGTACCCCACCACCTTGCGGGCGTAGCACGCAGTGCCCATTTCAAAGCATCGAACCATTGTTGTTCTGGTACTTCACTTTCAAATTTTTTTAGGAATTCCTCCACTGATGTCAATCCATCATACATGGGTAGATCCTTTGGCTTTGTTGCTACACAACGTAATGACCAGTTCTACCATCGTTCTACTTTCTCATCTGAATCTGAAGTGCAGGAGTTGTCACACTCCCACAAAATCCTACCATCTGCTGTCGGATTCACTCAATCCTGCTCTCACACGGTTATCTTGTAGATACAATCGAGATCGTCATCACTATCGTCGTCGCGCACCGGTTCTGTATATCGTACTCCTTCGGTAGGATCTAGAAGTACTACTACGTGTAGTGACTTTTTTTCAAAAACCATTTTGCGCTTCTTCAGGTTTATGCCTCCATCCATATTAGTGGCCCAATCTATGCCCAATAGCGTGGGATAGGGATTGCTATCGTCAACAATATCTATCACTTCGAAATCCTCCAGCGCGCTCGCACCTTCAATATGAACCATTACTCCTTGCAATCTTCCCATGGGTAAGATCTTCGGTTGGTTTGCCATTTGCAATTGAATATGAGACCATTACAACGCGGGCCTGCCCATGCATTCCCATGTCTGCTTTGGTAGTGCATTTGTGTCCGATCCTAGATCTAGAATTCATACTCTCCGATTTGTGCAGTCAACCTCATTTCCCTTCCTGTTCACGATATATGTTTTCCAAGATTTTGTAATATGCATGGCTCTCCTGACCCAGTGCACGCAGTGATAAGTTCCTGCAGTCCCTTCACAGCCCTGCTGTTACGCAGCAGCTTCATACATGTCTCCAGAAAGGTAGTGAGCATTGAAGGATCCATATCTAGTTCTAGTTGATCCTTACTACCCGAAGTGGAGGCCTTCGTGAAGCTCTTCTTAGCTTCCATGAATGTCTCCTTCATGCACTCCACATCAAATTCAGGTTCCTTTGTAGGAGCCTTGCGAACCCATGCACTTTCTTCAGGCTGCTTACCTTTGTCATCTCTTGTTGTGATACCGCTCCGAAGCACAATGTTCATGGTCGAACTGAGTACAATATAAACATGATACTCTTGTCGGATTTTTACAATCGTGAGCATAGTGTCCCGACCCTCCGCAATTGTAACAAATCAGCTGTCTGCGACCTCTTCCTGGGCCCATTCCACGTCGACCTCGGTCGCGCCCCTGAAATCGAGCGCGCACCATTCCTGCATTTTGGTCGAGGGCTCGTGTTTCAGTTTGCACCCTATAGGTAGGGGTTTGATCCATCATTAGCTCATAACTTCTATAGGTGCGGTCATCATGGCCTACTGACCTACAAAAATTATAGAACAATTGTTGGGATGTCTGCGTATACTTCTGTAAGAGATGACAATTGTCTGTAGCATGTTTTCCTCCTATTTGACAGATCGCGCACCATAATGTTGGCGTCGCGCTTGGCCCTGCTTGTGCCTCCGGTCTTAATGGCATCGGCCCTCCTGCCGCTAAATAGGTTGCGAAGACTAGACAGTGATATTTGTCATGTCTCTATCCCTTGCATTTGATGCACCATACCTCCTCGCGCACCTTGGGGCAAGTTGTCCTGTCCTATTTTAGACCCTGCATTTCTAGACATAAATTTTTCAGTTGTGCGTGGATTTGTTGAACTCCCATGCCAGGATCTTGTATAGGGGTTTCGTGTAGTCTCATTGCTATCTCCAATGCCTCGGCCTGGGTGGATAACTTCTGCTACGACAGCGCCATCCTTAGATGCGACGTTAGGGATGATACAAACCATGCGCAGTGTTGTGCATCCATCAAGGTCATGTTGGTTTCGTGAATCATCTCCTTCAACCTCTGATCCAGTTCCCAGGGAGTCTCGCCTGGAAGCATCGCGATCTCCTTAAACCCAATAATCGATTATGTCTCCGATTTTGGCTTGTTAAACTCCCTATTCAGCACGGCTTGGATTTATGCGATCCCTGTGTTTGGATTGTTATTAGAGTCTTTAATGTACCACGTCAGTGCGGTCCTGCAACATGCTCACTAGTGTTGCTTTCATTATGTTGTCGTCCACGACTTCGTGCGCTTCCTATACTACCTTTACCACGAACCAAAATTGGTCTGGATCTTCATTTCCTACTCCTTTGAATACCGGTAATTTTATTGCGCTTGCCATACTGAACTGGGTGGGTGGCGGAGGTGGTGTGGGCGGAGATGGAAGTGATGATGGTGAAACCGGTGGTGGTGTAGGTGGGGGTGGTATG
>APFE030707913.1:382866-394848 GCA_000404065.3 Pinus taeda
AATAAACTAGCATTTGCACCAGATGTTGCAAAGAAAACGCCGTAAGGCATAAAGTGCGGAAATCCATTCTGTATAGTCTCTAAGAAATCACAAGAGAAATCACAACATTTCCATGAAGAGTTTCAATGATTGGTAGAAAAGATAAACATCAAACAACACAAAAAGAGTCATAGTCCAGGAACGATGTGGATACACTATTTCAGAGTGTTAGATGCGACACTAAAAGAGAGTCATAGGCAAGGAAAGATGCAGATATATTCCCAATAAACATTATTTCAGAATGATATACTCCCAATAAACACTATTTCAGAATTTCTTGCGTTTGATGCGACAATACATTCGATTTCTTTGAATTTTCTATGTTATGTGACCTACTGAACATAACAATTGAAAGGAATGGTCAGTAGGAGCTTTCTTTCCACCCTCCGACCTCCTCCATTGCTGCTTCCTCACAGCAATATTCTTCTTCCTGCAATTTCCAATCACCATAATATGAAAAAACATATTTGAGTTCATAGGATTGAAGTAATTGGATGGGAATTTATTGAAAAAACACAATTACATGTTAGGGTTATGGAATCGAAATTAATTTGATAATAAATTCTGGGAATATTTTAGAATTTGAGAATATGATAGAATGTGCCTAGTCAATTTGTTTGACCTGTTTCACCTTAATATTATTTGTAATCTCTCTAAGATTCTCATATTCTACAATATTCATGGATCTTGAATATACTCAAAACCTACCATATTCATGGATCCATGAAATTCTAGAAAAGTATTCAACTTTAAAGTTTAAACTTCGTATTGCTCCCTAAGACTTTCAAATTCTATTATTCATATATCTTGAATATTCTCAAAATCTACAATACATCCTTTATATCCATAGATCCTTTATATCCTTAAATCCATTAAATTCTAAAAAGATATTCAACTTTAAAAGATCTAGAAGGAATACGTTTAAACCTTTTATTGAAATCATCTTCTTACATGTGTAAAACAAAATTTGAAAATGAAATTTACAGTGATTGGTCAATATCCAGAGCTAATATGAATCCATCCTATTACCATTCAAAAAATTGTTTCTGATATAAAGAGCCTCTGCATATATAGAATCTACCTTAATAGTGAATGTGAGGCCAACTTTTATTTCCCCACAGTAGTTTTGGTCTGGAAGGACAATATTATAGGAAGTCGGGGGTAGGCTTCCTTCCATGAATACTCCCTCCAGGGGAATGTTGTGCACCACAATCAGAAATATAAAGATATATGATCAAGAAACAGAAATATTGAAAAACGATGAGAGACTACATGATCTAAAAAAATGACTGAAATCATAATGTTGGTGACTCAAGCCAAAGTCAAAACCATCAATAGCCAGTGCATTGAAAAAGGAATCAGATCATTAAAAGATAAGTGAAGATCATTAAAATATATTTACAAACCATTCAAAAGAGGTTAAAAATAGAAAGTCTAAATCCAGTGTTTGAACGTTGCAAACAAACCATTAAAAGAAAGGAAATTACGGAGCATAAAATCACAGAATGTGATGTAGCCTCTTACCTGAACAGAGGAAGCTAAGAAAAGATACTCAGATAAAACTTGGCTTGAAAAACATAAATGAAAAACTAAATCTTGTTTGGATTTTCTTATTGGCAGGGTGGGGTATGCGAGCAGGCTAATGCTTCCGGGAATGCAAAAACAAAATTCAGGTTCACAGAGGGAACTCAGTTCTATTGGTGACCATTAGATTCCAGCCATTCTAGTATGCCGAAAGCATTCTCAACACACCCAAGAAAGTCTGGATTCAGCAAAGGGGATTGAAGACTCCTGCAGAGGCATTAGCCACAAAAAAATTAAGCTTGAAAACTATCTAGTGGGCTCGAGAAATTCACCAAGAAGATCTGCTCCTCAAGATTGATTTTGATAAAGTCCTACACAGATTAGAATGGTATATTACTTCAGATATGATGAGATCACTGGAATACCTGATATAGTATCTGATATGAAAAACCAAAGCCAAAGTCAAAACCGTCAATAGCCACTGCATTCAAAAAGGAATCAGATCACTAAAATATAAGTGAAGATCATTAAAACATATTTACAAACCATTCAAAAGAGGTTAAAAAATAGAAAGTCTAAATCAAGTGTTTGAACGCTGCAAACAAACCATTAAAAGAAAGGAAATTACAGAGAATAAAATCACATGATGTGATGTAACCTCTTACCTGAACAGAGGAAGTTGAGAAAAGAGACTCAGATAAAACTTGGCCTGAGAAACATAAATGAAAAACTAAATCCTGTTTGAATTTTGGTATTGGCAGGGTGGAGTATGCGAGCAGGCTAATGCTTCCGGGAACGCAAAAACAAAATTCAGGTTCGCAGAGGGAACTTAGTTCTACTGGTGATCATTAGATTCTAGCCCTTCTCGTATGCCCAAAGCATTCTCAACACACATTCACAGATCTTTCATATCTTGAACATCTTAATTTTCTCAACAAAAATGCGCGTGTCAAACTGGAAACCTTGAATCTTGAATACTCCCTCCAGGGGAATGTTGTGCACCACAATCAGAAATATAAAGATATATGATCAAGAAACAGAAATATTGAAAAACGATGAGAGACTGCAGGATCTGAAAAAATGACTGAGATCATAATGTTGGAGACTCAAGCCAAAGTCAAAACCAAAGCCAAAGTCAAAACCGTCAATAGCCAGTGCATTGAAAAAGGAATCAGATCATTAAAAGATAAGTGAAGATCATTAAAATATATTTACAAACCATTCAAAAGAGGTTAAAAAATAGAAAGTCCAAATCCAGTGTTTGAACATTGCAAACAAACCATTAAAAGAAAGGAAATTACGGAGCATAAAATCACAGGATGTGATGTAGCCTCTTACCTGACCAGAGGAAGCTGAGAAAAGATACTCGGATAAAACTTGGCTTGAAAAACATAAATGAAAAACTAAATCTTGTTTGGATTTTCGTATTGGCAGGGTGGGGTATGCGAGCAGGCTAATGCTTCCGGGAATGCAAAAACAAAATTCAGGTTCGCAGAGGGAACTTAGTTCTACTGGTGACCATTAGATTCCAGCCATTCTCGTATGCCAAAAGCATTCTCAACACACCCAAGAAAGTTTGGATTCAACAAAGGGCATTGAAGACTCCTGCAGAGGCATTAACCACAAAAAAATTAAGCTTGAAAACTATCTAGTGGGCTCGATAAATTCACCAAGAAGATCTGCTCCTCAAGATTGATTTTGATAAAGTCCTACACAGATTAGAATGGTATATTACTTCACATATGATGAGATCACTGAAATACCTGATATAATATCTGATATGAAAAACCAAAGCCAAAGTCAAAACCGTCAATAGCCACTGCATTGAAAAAGGAATCAGATCACTAAAATATAAGTGAAGATCATTAAAAGATATTTACAAACCATTCAAAAGAGGTTAAAAAATAGAAAGTCTAAATCAAGTGTTTGAACGCTGCAAACAAACCATCAAAAGAAAGGAAATTACAGAGCATAAAATCACAGGATGTGATGTAACCTCTTACCTGAACAAAGGAATTAGAGAAAAGAGACTCGGATAAAACTTGGCTTGAAAAACATAAATGAAAAACTAAATCTTGTTTGGATTTTGGTATTGGCAGGGTGGGGTATGCGAGCAGGCTAATGCTTACGGGAATGCAAGAACAAAATTCAGGTTCGCAGAGGGAACTCAGTTCTACTGGTGACCATTAGATTCTAGCCATTCTCGTATGCCCAAAGCATTCTCAACACACATTGACAGATCTTTCATATCTTTAACATCTTAATTTTCTCAACAAAAATGCGCGTGTCAAATTGGAAACCTTGAATCTTGAAGGTTTGAGATCACTGGAATACCTGATATAGTATCTGATATGAAAAACCAAAGCCAAAGTCAAAACTGTCAATAGCCACTGCATTGAAAAAGGAATCAGATCATTAAAAGATAAGTGAAGATCATTAAAATCTATTTACAAACCATTCAATAGAGGTTAAAAAACAGAAAGTTTAAATCAAGTGTTTGAACGCTACAAACAAACCATTAAAAGAAAGGAAATTAGGGAGCATAAAATCAGAGGATGTGATGTAGCCTCTTACCTGAACAGAGGAAGCTGAGAAAAGATACTCGGATGAAACTTGGCCTGAAAAACATAAATGAAAAACTAAATCCTGTTTGGATTTTGGTATTGGCGGGGTGGGGTATTCGAGCAGGCTAATGCTTCCGGGAATGTAAAAACAAAATTCAGGTTCGTAGAGGGAACTCAGTTCTACTGGTGACCATTAGATTCCATCCATTCTCGCATGCCCAAAGCATTCTCAACACACCCAAGAAAGTTTGGATTCAGATAATCTAACATTTTAACCTTAAAATTATCCAACCAACCTTGTTCAGAATATGATAAAAAAAAAGTAACCAGATAAAAATATGGTTCTACTATTTGAATAAAAATTACCGAGTACAAGCCAAATTTGCAGGAATGCTACACATCAAATACGAAGAAGAAGAACGCAGCTAATACTTAGTGTAAACACAAATTTCAATCGCTGGATAAATGGATGGATGGGATGTTACTTTGTAAGTTGGAACAACTGGTGGAAGCGTGTGAATTGAAAAGGTTGGAGAGTAATGGCAACGTTGAAACCGCCACCTGCACCACATTGTTGGTTTGAGTTGGGGAGCAGCATGACCAGTTCCAAACAGTGGCTCAGGCCCATCACAGGGCTCAGATAGAGAGGATTTCCCCACGGATATTCCGCATCCTCTAACCCCAACCTCCACCATGCAACCACAGAAAATTTGTTCACCGCACACGGTATCCCTTTGTGGACTTGCAGCCAATCTATCACAGACCTAACATAATCGTTGCCTATTCTGGACAACCCTTGCTGGACCTTGTGCACCAGGGTCGAGAACGGCTCGTCGTGGAGCTCTTTCACCTTTGCTCTCGCATACCCTGGTACCACAGCGTTGCCCGCGTATTCTCTGGGAAGAGGGGGCTCCATTCTGGCCCTGAATTCCACCGGAAACAACACCGTGGAAATCTCATCATTCTGCATTTCCAACGCCATACTTCTTGACCTCCACACGTGCGCGGTCACCACTTCGAAACTGGTGCACTTCTTGATCTTGCCATCCTCCATTGCTTTTTCTTTGAGGCGATTCAGCATTTCTACAGAAACGAGAAAGAGCTTCAGCACAAGCTTTAGCTGCGGTGGTATTTTGATCGGTTCTGACTCTGTGAGTGCCCCATCGCTGTCTCTTTCAATGGAAGTTGTCACTCCACGAGGAATATCACTATGCGTCCGTCCCGCTTCCTCATTCAGTTTTGGATCAACAATCACAATTCATTCAATCATCTAACACCACAAATCTATGGTCAACAATAGGACACGGCGGCAAGGGCAATTCATTTCAAAGGGAAATGCCTTACTGCATAAAGATATATCCCAATCCCATAATCATGATAAAATAAAATTAAGGAAATTCAAATATTTTATTTATATCATTTATATCTTCTTCCAATCTCAAATAATCAAAATACAAATACCCATTTACATTATTAAAAAGCATTTCAGATACCCTCTTACAAATCCGTTGTTCAAATCCCGCCACTTCTTGTTTTACTTCATTTATCTTTTTTCTAAGTTATCATCCTACTAATAAATTTGCTTCACTTATTATACCTGCCGATAGTAGCAGGTATATAGCGATCGATATCGCGTTGAATTTGAATTAATTTTGTTTGACTTTTTAAATATCAAATGTCATTTAGTGTTTTAACTAAAGTTTTAAGAAAAAAACCGATAATTCAAAATTATTTAATTAATTTTCTTAAGTTTTTTATTGGCTACTCAGAATGAGGCCTTATTGCAGACTTACTCTTTTTCTATTAGGTTTGTTGATTTTATCCAAACTCTGCAATCTCCTGCCTTACTTTTATCCAAAGTTTAATTCTCTTAGATTTTCGATTGCACTAAGTTAATTTTACCCAAAGTTTAATTCTCTAGGATTTTCGATTGCACTTAGTTAATTTTACCTAAAGTTTCGGTCACCTATGATGGAGCGGTGCATGAGAAAATACACATTCCGCCAAAAATACACCTGCCACCCTCCCAAAAATACACATGCCACACGACCACTTACACCTGCTACCATATCCATCCATGGTAAACTCGCCAGTTTCAAAGCTCGGCATTCTTCTCCGAGTGACCATGGAATGAACATTTGGTCACCAAAATTCATGGGGAGCAAATGCTGGAACTGGAAGGGGAGGCCAAAATTCAGAAAAAAACTTGGAGAAGACCTGGAGATTCGAGTGTCTAATGTGAAGGTAGATGATCGTCATTTTTGTGACAACTGCCACACATCTACCGTAAGTTTCCACAAAAAATGTCATGATTGTGAGTATGATCTTTGTCTTTCTTGCTGTTGTGAGCTTCAGGAAGAACAACAGCTTGGAGGTGATTCAACAAAGAGGATAGTTGATAAAAATTCTAAAATGATAGCTCAGCTTGATTCTATACTACCATTGTCTAAATTTAAAGTTAACACTGATCATTCAATCCCATGTCCTCGTTGTGCAAAGAAATTGTTAGAATTAAAGTGCACCAGGTTTGGGAAAAATTGGGCTGCAAACATAGAGAAAATAGCACAATTAAAGTGCACTAGATTTGGGCAAAATTGGGCTGCAAACATAGAGAAAATAACACAAAGAGTTTCTAGGGATTGTGAGTTTCCAAGGGCATCAAGAGATACACAGGCATACAACCATGTTCTCTCTGCTTCAACCCTGATTTTGAGCATTCAAGCCTGATTTTGAGCATTCTCATAAGCTAAGAAAAGCTGCTAACAGGCAGGATAGCAGCGACAACTATTTGTATTGTCCAACTGTTCAAGATGTCGAGAGTGAGACTGTTGAACATTTTCAAAAACATTGGAGAAGAGGTGAGCCTGTGATTGTCAGAAATGTTTTAAATAATATTGTAGTTGGGATCCAATGGTCATGTGGCGGGCTTTCAAGATTACCAGAGCCAAGAATTCAAAGGATACAAGAGCCAAGAATTCAAAGCATACCAGAAAAGCCCTTCCAAAGGAGCTAGAAGTGGAAGTCCTTAATTGCATGGATTGAAAGTGGATTGAGATCAATATTCATCTCATCAATTTTTTGCATATTATGTAAGGGGAATATACCACCGTGATGGTTGGCCCCAGTTGTATAAGTTGAAGGATTGGCCTCTAGAAAATTCATTCGAAGAGCGTCTACGAAAGGATTGGCCTCCAAAAAAATCATTCGAAGATCATCTACAAGACATTGTGCTGAATTTATCAGCGCCTTACCTTTCAAAGAGTACACCCATCTTAAATTTGGGATTCTAAATCTTGCCACAAAGCTTCCAAAGCACTCCTTGAAACCTGATTTGGGTCCCAAAACTTACATACCCTATGGCGCCAATGAAGAGCATATTAGAGGGGATTTAGTGACTAGGATGCACTTGGATGTGGCCGATCTTGTCATTATTATAACGCACACAGCCGAAGTCATGTATTAAATTCGCCATGGATTTTGTATCGCCTAAAAATTTAGAGCAATGTATTCAGTTGACTCAAGAGTTCAGTTTGCTACCCAAGAATCACAGGGGGAAAGAAGACAAGTTAGAGGTGAAGAAGATGATTCTCCATGCAATCAAGTCTGCCTCACAAGAGCTCGATAGTTTGACCTCAGCCGTGGAGGACAGAAAGAAGGGAAAGGGTGTAGCATTGTAGAGAATGTGAACACAATCTTGTTGCTGTTATGTTTCTCATCCTATGAGGGTGATTTTTTCATGTTTTTCCTAAATATTTTTCCAGGAAGAGCATGATAAGTCTACTGTATCTTGTGATTTATTTTATTTTCAAATAATATTTGCTAAATACAAGTGTGAGTAATGCACCTCAGTTTTTGGAAAATATTTTTTTCTTTATTAAGTTTATTCTTAAATAGAAGTGTGAGGAAATGCACCTCAGTTTTTAAATGTTTATTCTTAATAAGTAGGAAAAATAGATGTTCATTCTATTTTTAAATGATTTGTTTTGGAGTGAAAAGATATTGCAGAGACTTAGTTTTTATTTGAACTTGTTTTTTTATTATCTAGTAGGTTATATGAATGTGTTCTAATATCAACTTAATTGTAACTAATTTATTCTCGGTTAAGATTCTTAATTCCATTGTAAACTGTATAAATATTATGTGACAGTCCTCTGCAAATAATGCAGAAATTCTATTGCATCAGTCATGGTTCACAACTTTTTATGTTTATTTTCTGTAAGTTGGAAAATTCTTTAGAATCCGTTAGAACTATCTTATCATCATCAACTAACTATTATTGTAGGATCAATGGCAGAATATATTATTGTAATGCCAATGAGCTTCTTCTGATCGTTATCATCAACTAACTATAATTGCAGTGACAATGGCAGAAGCTATGAGTTTCTTCTGATGTCATTGTCCCGTGACAGGCCTCTGCAAAGAATGTAGAATACTACCAGATGACTCCAGATTTTTCATTGCTTATTATGTTTATTTTTTGTACTTGGGAAAGTTTTGTTAATTTTTTTAAGATAGGGTTAGAATCAGTTGGAACTATGTTAACCATACACTCACTATTATTGTAGGCACTATGGCAAAAACTAACTATTATTGCAGGGACTATGGCAAACTATTATTATTACTACCAAGGAATGTTGTCTACAGATTTTCTTTGGTAAAGGCCATATTTTCTTTGCCGCGCTATTATTGAAGACACTATGGCAGAAAACTAACTATTATCGCAGACACTATGGCAGAAAACTAACTACTATTGTAGTCATAATGGCAGACTATTATTATTAGTACCAAGGAATGTTGTCTACAGATTTTCTTTGGTAAAGGCCAGATTTATTATTTTCTTTGGTAAAGGCCAGGTTTATTTGATAAGTGCGTTTTTTTAGACCACCTAGTAACTAATACCGTTTCGATGTTTATATCAGCTTTACTAATGAATTGAAGATCCTATTATCGTTTAAATTTTGTTGATCAACAGGACTTACGTTGTTTGCGAATTCCTTATCAGCACCACACGCAGACATTGGCGCATGGTATCATTAAATTTAAGATTTCAAGCAACTGGTGGTTAATATATCATGTTGTTGATGTCAAAAACAGTAGTTTTAAATGTGGACATAATCCTTTTTTATTGCTATGGGATTCTGTTTAAATCAAGCCTTGTGCGGGGAGTCGTAGTTATCTTCTATACATACACCCATTGGAAACGTGAATCTATCTTTTGGCTATGAATCCGAATCAGCAGAGAGGTGCAACACAGATTTCTACCAAAGGTGGCCAGCTTCAAAAGAGTTTACATCGGAATTTTTTTTCTCAAATTTGCCTATTCGGTTGGATAAGGTGAATAATTCTCCCAATTCGAATTTGGTACGGTCTCCACCGGCGAGCTTAGTCTATTTGTCCACTTTCTCGCAGCCCCATGCACATTTCATTCTGTGCACATATTATATAAGATATAGCTATACCTGAGTATATAAGGCAGTCACGAAAGGTTTCAATGGTATGTTATTTGCATCATTATCAACGATATGATGAAGAACCCACTAAAGAATAGCATGGCAGGAAATAAATAGCACAGAACTCATAATAGGACAAACAGGCATTTGTTTTTAACAAATATTTTGCATAAGTTTTTTTGAAGTGGTTTTGGTTAAACGAATAAAGATATTCAACATATTAAATATTTTATAGGCTTTTTTGAAGTGGTTTTGGGTAAACCAATAGAGGTATTCAATATATTCAATATTTTTATAGACTTCAAAAACCAGAGAGCTATCATTTATACGGCAGGTATGCCGAATGCAATGCATCCTTGTCTAATTAAGTTTGTAATCAGGAAACATGAGGGATATAATCACGTTTTGTAAACGCAGTAGTTTCTATTAAAGCCTAAGGGTTTTAGGGGGGCATAAAGCAAAATAATGATCACAAATATATATTCCTGTTTAATTGAAAAACGAACAAGTTTAAAAAAAATTACACGGCAGAAATCTAGAAGACTATTATGCATACCAAACCAACACATGCTCATCTGAAACTGATTTTGCAAAATTAAAACTGCACAATATCAATATATAGAGAACATTAGATACAAATCCGAAATGCCAATTCTTTATTCTTCAGGCTTTTCTATAACATCTTACAAGACTGCTGCTAAAATACAACTAAAACGTTTAAAATTACATCCAATTACATGACTCAGGAAATCGTTTGCGAGTTGCAGGTTCGAGGTCGAAGGAGGCTTCTGGAATGCTAATCTCCCATTCGAGAACGCTGATCTCCCAATCGATATTGGATACATCGACCTCCGATCTGCCCATACGTACAATTGATTTGTGAACATTTTACTTTTTCAGTTGGAAACACAAATAGAAAACTAATTCAACTGTATATTATAATGATCATAAAAATGATAGAACATAAGAGCTATTTAATTACAAGCCTGCATATCCTTATTTCAGGTCGATGTTTAAGCCAAGAGGCCATACGTCTGATCCACAAGTATTGGAAGTTATTGCATTAGCGTACCCTTGATTGGTGTCACGTATTAAAAGTGCGGGCTCATTCCATACGCTGTTCGCTTCAGCTTCTGAGTGCCGGCTCATTCCATAAGCTGTTCGCTTCAGCTTCCGAGTGCCTGCTCATTCAGTTAACTTCCCTTAATCGAAGGACTCATACTATTCCAATCGTCTAACACACAATCTAACGGCGCACAGTAATGACAGGTAAATCTTAGGGACATCTATCTCAGAGGGAAACGCCTTTACGGCGTAATTAATCAAAATGCATTGGTTGCCTACACCACGGGAGTAAATTTAGTGACTAAGAAACAGGGGAAACAAATGGTTTCAAGTCGTCGTGGAAATTAATTTAGAAGTCTTAGAAGAAACAGGGAAAATAAATACTGACAAATGGTTTCAAGTCATCGTGGAAATTAATCGTTTCTTTGCCGAATTGACCGGCATAACAAATGGTTTCAAGTGGTCGTGGAAATTAATCGTTTCTTTGCCGAATTGACCGGCATAACAAATGGTTTCAAGTCATCGTGGAAATTAATCGTTTCTGTGCCGAATTGACCGGCATAACAAATGGTTTCAAGTCATCGTAGAAATTAATCGTTTCTATGCCGAATTGTATCTCCTGTTTTCTCCGCTGCTAATTTCACAAAACTAAGAAAGAATATCACTAATAAAATAAAATAAATCCAAATGCATTGGTTGCATTATGCAACTTGCATACGCCACGGGAGTAAATTTAGTGACGAAAAGACCGTCCTTACATTGTCTCGGAGTAAATTAGGCACTGACTTATAAACAATGATGGTAAATACCCAGTTTCCGCAAAAGTAAGAAAGAATATCACTAATAAAATAAAAATAATCAAAATGCATTGGTTGCATACACCACGGGAGTAAATTTAGTGACGAAAAGACCGTCCTTTCATTTTCATTTTCAAAAAGAAAGACCTCACCTGTTTGAAGTTTGAATAAATGAAAAATCATTCTCATTTTCAAAAAGAAAGAAAGATCGCAATCAAGAGATTAATTAATTAAGAGAATAATTATGTGTATAGTGTTAATTTGCTTATTAGAAAATGACTATTCATACTTATTAATAATTATATAAATAGTAATAGCCTCTATATATATATAAACATTTATATATTTAACAATAACAAAATTAACATAATATAATAATAGTATACAATTATTATTAATAGTACTTATTTATTTCTCACCATTATCCTAATGATTAATATACATTATTAACATATTAATATAACTATCAATATTCTTTATATATACTTAGATTATAATCACAATGTTAATAATATTGACCCATATATAAATAATATAGTATAT
>APFE030707915.1:0-26161 GCA_000404065.3 Pinus taeda
TCCCTATAATACTAGTGATTACCCCATTACTATTATAGTTGTATCCCTTATTAATATTGTTGTGCCCCTATTGTCCCCATATTGTTATTTATGTGCCCCATAGAATCCCTCTATTTTTATTTTTGTGGCTTTATATTATTATTGTTAGGTTGGCTGTGTTATATTGTGACTCCTTAGACTCCTATATATAGAAAGGAGGTTTTTTCATTCGAATCATCCAAGAATTGTTCATTTATGTAATGTAAAGGAGGTTGCCCCCTCGAAGAGGCTGAATCTAAGGCATTGATCTATAGTTTCTATCTTTTTGTGAGCTGGTTTCATAACAACTCACCTTACTTGGCAATGTACAACATGATTGATGCAATTCTTTACTGGCCGATAGAGTGGTGCACTACCTCAGACTCGGTGGTGGGGTCGAGAAATTCCACCGCGTAATGTGAAAAGGATAAGGCCAAGCTCAAGATGGTGCATCTTGTTAAGAAGAGGAAGAAGGAGGCCACTAGTAAGGCCTAGGCAGAGCACGATACTGCCCAGCAGGTGGAAAAGCAGACAAGCAGAATAGAATGCAGCCTTGACAAAGGTGTGAGGTCGCCTTCACTCGAAACAGAGGAAGAAACGGACAAGCAAATAGAGCAGCATGGAGCAGACCCACAGATGATGCCGTACCACATTAAACGTCCAAGAGAATAAGAAAAAGTGGGGGCGTGGAAGAAATCCAAAGCTAGTAAGACAACACTGGACCCAATCACCCTAACAGAGGGAGATTTGAATGAAATTGGAGACACAGTGTGGGATGTTACCACAGAGGTACTGCACTAGTTCAAGCAGCAGAAACAACAACTATTGGGGCCCATCCAAATGGTTCTACATGAGCTATAGATCTGCGCATCACACACTAGCATGGTGTCCACCAGCCTTGCTATTGGTACTTCAGAAGCCACCGAGATGTTGCGTGTGAAGGACTCCTGAGTGATAGTGCTGCCGGATGGAGAACTGACCACAGAAAACGAAGCTGATAGGCCCACTATCAGTTTCCTCAAGGGAGAGGGGTTGAACTTGGCAGTGCTTCCTGGCAAGGCACTCCACCTACTGTAGGATGGGGTGATCGCAGAGCTGAGGGCCCACTAACAGCGCGCTTCTCAAGTAATTAGTGAGCAGAAGATTAATAATGTATTGATGGCCCTGCAGGGAGACACCACCCTCACTTCCATGGTGGAAATTACTAACAAAAGTCAACAAATGATTAAGGCCATGAACGAATTCTACCAAATGGTCCCTAAATTGGCCATTCCTGAGGATGTGCAGGTGGATGAACAAGTCTACATATGACTATTTGAATAGTCCTTTGAGGTCCTGATGAGATTGTAGGAGGACCCTAATGTACAGTGGTTGGAGATAGAGACGCGAGAACTACAGTAGCGCTATGACGAAGTAAAAGGTACAACACACACCATCGCTATCACACAGAGACTAGCGAAGCTGTGGGAGACCAAAACATTGAAGAAACAGGTAGGTGCAGCACAACACAAAGAGGTAGTGTTGAAGACACGTTTGAAGCCTTGGTTGGATGAAGCGTATTCAGTCATGACCTCCATTGAAGGCAAGCTTGCTAAAATGCAAGCGACTAAGCAGAAGCTTCAAGCTGATAGTGTAGGAGTATCGATAGAGCAGTTGGTTGAAGAAGTGAAGTAGGTGGTCGCACAGTGCATCACTGAAGTGGCAGTCATACAAGTCGAGTTAGGAGGTAATCGCGCTAATATATCCACACTAGTAGAGTGACTCGAGGGCAAGTCACCATGTTTGTGTTGGTGGCCTATTAGGAACGAGTTCCCCCAAGAGCAGTTTTGGGGCTAAAAGCC
This sequence comes from Pinus taeda, assembly GCA_000404065.3. Taxonomy (NCBI): domain Eukaryota; kingdom Viridiplantae; phylum Streptophyta; class Pinopsida; order Pinales; family Pinaceae; genus Pinus; species Pinus taeda. The sequence continues at coordinate 1,860 of APFE030707915.1, forward strand.
CATGTTTTGGGATAATTTTTTAATAAAGTTGTAAAGTATCCTCATTTTGTGGTTGCGAAGTGTGAAGGTGTCAAGAGTTATAAAGGTTTGTCCACCCTTATTTTTTAAAGTGTCAAGTCAGCTGTAAGGATCCACCCATGGTCCGTGGACCATGGGATTGTATAAAAAGGACCTAAGTAAGTAAGCTCTGAGTAGTTAAGTAAGGAAGAAATTAGCGAAGTAGAGTGGAGAAGTCTAAGTGTTCTCAAGTCTTAGTGTAGGGAGAGGCTCTGCAGCTAAGTGCGCAAAGGCCTAGGTTGGAAGTCTGCAGCTGAGTGCGCGGACCCCTGCAGCTGTGCACGCAGGGCTAATAGAGTCTGTATTAAACTAGAAGATATCAATAAAGAGAATTATTTTGTAATTAATGTGTATTTAGTCCCTGGTAATGCATCTAATAATATTGTGTTTTGGGTTTAATTTACAACGTTTATTTGATGTGTGAATGTATGTGAATGTATCGGTTAATTAATGCAAGTAAGGATATCAGTTTACATGACACTAACTATGATTGATTAGTAAGATAAGTAAAATACTTGAGATAACTTGGGAACCTATACATTACATTTTCATAACTTCATGAAAGTGCCTATACCATGGGCTAGGGTTGCATGAAGGTCAATCACACAGCTTCGCAGAGGTACTCAATGACACTGATAGAGCCCTAAGGCTTAGCGACCTGCGTGAAAGTGGGGGAAGAGGGTATAAACCAACATCACAACCATCTCAGGGTGCAGAAACACTAAACCTGGGTCAGGGCCCATAAAGCCAATAGCTAGCATCAACCTCTTCCCCTAAACCGACATTCTCCTTCCTCTAGTTGGTCGCTAGAGGTGTCTCCATGGGCTTATAACTCTCCATGGGAAATCTCTGCATTATCTCAGTGGTGTACTTTCCTTGAGAGACAAATAATTCCCCATCACCTTTCCATACTTCTAGCCCTAGGAAGTAGAGCATGAGACCCATGTATTTCATCTCAAATACCATTGTAAGGTCCTCATTGCAAGAGCTAATCAGTTGCTCATCACCTTTCAAAATTAAATCATCAACATATAAAATAATTATAAGCATTTTAGCATCGACCAAAATATAACAGAGGTTTGCATTTTCTTCACTTTGATGAAGCCTAATCTAATGAGATAACTTTCAATATAAGTGTACCAAGCTCGGGGTGCCTATTTGAGACCGTACAATGCTTGCCTAAGTCTGAACACACGAGACTCTTGATCAAATGTCTCAAAACCTTATGGTTTCTTGGTGTACACTTCCTCCTCAATAAAACCATTGATAAATTTTGTTTCTTATTCCAAGTGGATATTGGTGGCCACCCTCCTATTGCACTTGGACCCCCACCAGTGTACCATTATTTCTTTTAGTTTCCATAATTGTAGCACAATTTACTATTTTTGGCAATTTTCTAGGTCCTGAACTTCTGAAGCTATTTTGATGACCTAAACGACATTTTTTGGGAAACTAGTCAAAAAGGAGACCTTAAATGACATTTTAAATAAAAAATTATAGCCCTCATATAGATCTTTCTAATAAGGTATCATGCGCATTAATCGAATATCGTATGCCAAAGTTACGACCCCATGAAGTTGATGTCAAATTTTACACCAACGGGGCCCATAATTTTGGTGCTTCATCTCCTAGGGTTATGTTTTTGTATGTTTAGGGTTTTCCATTATTTCTCAATAATAAATATCCTTTGAGCTTCATTATAACACAATTCAAAGGTATGTATCCACCACATCTCTTCTTACAGATAAGCTACCATTGCTCGAGCTAGTTTATTTCCATTATGTATGTAAGCATATTTTATTTCTTTGATATTGATGAAATGAAGTTCTATTTTTGCTGCATCTTTGTGTTTATGTTTATATCTATATTATGTTGTGTTATTTCATAAGTCTGGATCATTTTTACGTCCATCTGGTGGATCTTCAACCCTAGTTGTGTAGTCAGTGTAAAAATTGATTTAATGGATGAATAACTTGCTACAGGAGCAAAGTTTTCCTCATAGTCAATTTCCTCAACTTGAGAGAATCCTTTGGCCAAAAATCTAGCTTTATACTTCTCTATGCTTCCATATTCTGCATGCTTAACCTTGAAGATTCATCTTGAACCCATAACTGATTTATCTGTTGGGCTTGGGCCCATTTCTAAAACATTTTTCTTCATTATAGATTCATATTCTTCCACCATTACATCAACCAAAACTAGTTTCTCAACTTCCTCCTCAAACTAGGATGGCTCAATCTCTACAACCTCAATCATTAGGGCCATGTAGTGTACCTTCCAGGTGACCTCCTTTTCCTATGCAAATTTGAAAGAGCTCCCACATTCTCCCTTGCATCCTGCACCAATCTATCAACTTCCCTGGTTCTTTTTCTACCTTCTCTGTATGGTTCTACTTGAGTTCATGTCTCCACTTTTCCTCCTCTCTACTCCTCCATCTGTGGCTACTCCATAACTTCTTGAGGATTTTCTCAAGGCTCCTCCTTTGGAGCTAAAATATCCTCTTCTGGTGGGATTTGAAGCTCCCTCTCAATGGCAAAATCTAATTTCTTTCTCCTCGTCAATATTTACATCCATTTGCACAACCGTCATTCTAAGGGTAGGTAAGTACATCGCTAGTTTTGTGGAGATTCATTGTAACCCACAAGAACTTCCAACTTTGTTGTCAGCTCAAGTTTATTCCTCAAATCTTTGGAGACAAGGCAACAAATAGAGGCTCCAAAGTTTCTGAAATGGGACACATTTTGATTTCTCCCCGAGAAAGCCTCCTCTGATGTAATCATACTAAGAATCCAATGAGGACTCTAGTTCTACAATTAGATTGATGTGTTACATGCCTCTACTCACAAATGCAATGGAAGGCCTTGATCATGGAGAACATCTCTCACAACTCCCACAAAGCCTCTGCTTCTTCCTCTCATCTACCCAATTTTTTTTTTGGTTGTGGGGTGTTGTGACTTCTCTTCGAATTCCTTCCTTTCCATAGAAATCCTTGAAGTCATTTGAGACATATTCACCTCCATTTTAGTTCCTGAGATCCTTAACCTTATTTTCAATCTCTTTCTCAACTAGTGCCATGAATTCTAAAAAATTTGAGAATGTCTCATCCTTCTTCTACATGAATACAATACAACACCTTCTTGAGAAATCATCAATAAAAATAGCATAGCACTTATGTCCAGCAATGGAGACTGTCGAGAAGGGTTCGCAAACATCAGAGTGGACTCTCTCCAAGAATGCATGTGCTTTGTTGTCTGAATCATGGAATGTGGATTTCACATACTTTCCCAAGGTACATCCCTTGCAGACATCCGACTGCTTAAGTGATCCTTTAGGGAGGCTAGTGGTTATCTGTTGCATAATGTTTAAGGTGCCATGATGCAATTGACCTAATCTCCTATGCCAATTCTCATCAACATTGCAACTCTACATTTTCTCTATCTTACTAATTAATGCAACACAATATTCCACATCAAGTTTATATAGGTTCTTCACATGAACCCCGATCTACTTCACCTTCCCAGTAGTTATGTGTCTTAGAAATGCTTTCCATTTCCTAAAGATCACATCATAGCCATGGTATTCCAAAACTACTATAGAGTTGAGGTTCTTCTTTAGACTAGGCATAGACATGACATCTTTGAGGTGAAGAGGGGATCTTGACTCCCTCTTAAAGGTTACTGTACCAATACTAGTAGCTTTGTACCTTCTATTGTCCCCAAGCTCAATATGCATATGGAGATATTTCTCCTCCAAGTCAATAAAAAACTCTCTACACCCTTTCATGTGGAATGAGGAACCTAAATCCAAGTACCATACACTCCCCATCACCATGTTGGCCATGCATGCAATAATGGTGAAGTATAGCTTGATCTATGAAGGAAATTCTTCACCTATTCCTCCTCCTGAGTTCTTCTTGCTATAATTTTTGTGTGCACACTTTGAAGCATAGTGCCCAAATTCATGACAATTGAAGCATATTATTTTGGACAAGTCTATCTTCTTTCCCCCTTGTCAAGCTTATGGTTTGGTTTGATATTTCTTCCCTTTTCCCTTCTTTCCCTTTCCAACCAATGCAAAATTTTCTTCATCCTATCCCTTGGATGAAGTTCCACTCTGGTATTTCACCTGATATCTTCTTGTACCAAATCAAACCATAAGTGTTCCCAATTTGGTAATTTATCCCTATTCTTCACCAAGTCCTATTAGTTATGCCTGCTTTTAGGAAGGCCTAGAAGAGTTAGGCTCACTAGGTCATCTTATACAACATTCACACTAACCCCTCCAAGCTCATCCTGAACTTGTGTAAACCTAGTGAGATATTGTGGAATAGTATCATTCTTATACATCTTGATGTTTCAAAGTTATATTTTGAGGGCCAATTTTCTATGCTCGTGTTGTAGTGGCTACAACCACCCTCCCAAATTTTGGCCTGCACCCAATTTTGGAGCCTCCCTTGAGAGTTTCACTTGATGACTAACACACTTGGGTTCACCCCGTGAGCACGTGTGAGTCTTTGCATTCACCTTTCTTGTTCATTTCATCCAAGTTTTTGCATGTTGGTATCCAAGTCATGCTTGCAACCACGTTTTGGTCGTACTCAAGGTCTTTCTTCATGTGTACATGTTGTGTTCACTATGAAAGCATCTGTCACACTCACACATAGAGTCACACTCACTGTCGCACAAGCGTAGTCATGATCGATCATAGATCAATCAAAAGTGTTTTTCTTGTCACTCACACCATCTATCAATCATGTTGAGCATGTGTGTCTATATGGTTTGGGTTGTCTCGTCGTCAAGGCATGTTGGTGTGTTTGAGAGATCACATGTGTATCTTTCACTCATTCAAACACTTAGTCATTTTGTTGAAGTTTTGACAACCAGAATCCCCTCTGAAAGTTGGACCATCACCACATCATCGACTCAATCGACTGTCATACAGAACAGCGCAGAAGCACCAAGCAAGTCATTTCAAGTTACGCTACCCACAAGAAATCAATTAGATTCCAGCTGGTCAAACAAAGGATTTGACCTAGTAGCCACCCTAAGACTCATTCCCCTAAAAAATTGCACAGAGGTTGTAGACCTTTCCCACTCCACTGGCTGGGAAAATTCCTCAGATAAGTCAAACGGACACCCAGTGCCCATCCCCATCTCCCTCAAAAAATTGTGCAGTTTTGCAGCCAATCCTCCCGAGAGTCTACTGGCTGCTCAGCTAGAAAATTGTGCAGTTTCCATGGGCAAGCCCTCTGCTGCCAAGTAGTCCGTTCAACTCATAAATTGCACAAAGATGATCAGCAAACTAGCCTCCCAACCTTAGCGAAATTTCTATAGCCAGTAGCTCCAAGCAGGAGACAGCCATTTCCCTCTAAGAATTGTGTAGTTTCTGCTACCAACCTCCAGACCAACTGACTGCCAGTTCCCCTAGGGAATTGCCCAATTTCTACTACTAGTGACCCAACAACCAACTTCCAGTTCCCTCCAGGAATTGCGTAGTTCTAGCTACTGAGCTCCCGACCAATTCCTCCAAAAAACTGCACAAATCTTATTTGTTAGTCCTCCCTAGAACTAGGTTGGCTCCTCCAAGAAATTATGCAAAGTTAGTTGTCAAGCCCCCGTTGCCTGCTCATTCTAGAAAATGCACATATTGTGTCTACCCTACCTTCCTACAGGCCAGACTGTTCCTCCCAAAATTTGTACAATTTTTCCTTCCAGCCGAGCCAGACTTCGTGGGTAGTCATTGTCAATCTAGATCGACCGTCTTCATCACCCAGTGACTCTTGCACAGTTCTCATCAGCAGTGCCTGGAGCCATCATCCTGCCTCGCAACCTTGTAGCCTCCCCCATTCACCTACATCCGAAATGATCATGTGTCATGGTAGACTAGGAGTTTTTTCAATTTGATGTTCTCTTCATGAGTGACTACAAGTGCAGGTACACCAACAAACATGTCACGACGACAAATGGGATGAACAAAGGGAGCACATGTAGAAGGACAGATTCAACAATAGACAAATGAATGATGCATGCGAAGAGATGTACTCATGAATGAATGATAATTAAAATATGTGTTCGCGAATGGACAGATGAGAAAACATGCAAGATGTGGTCACATATGGATGAATGAATGAACATGCACCTTTCACAAATAGATGAACCTATCAAGCCTTCCAACATAAAAGAAGGAACAATGTGCCAAGGAAACATCAAGCGAACCAACGACCATCGAAGACTCTATGCACCTTGCCATGCAGAGGTGAAGTTGTGATACACCATGAAGACATCCACCACCTAACAACATTGCAACTCGACATGCATTGCAATAGTAGCATGAATGTACTAGCACTGTCATGTTGAGTCGTGTCATAAGACCTTTCATCCACATCTCTACTGTGGGCCATGTTGTCAATCAATGTAATGTAATGTGTAAGTCCAAGAGACCGACTTGTTGTACAAAGAGTCATGTAAAGTCAAAAAGTCATGGAAGTCAAATAGTTATGAGGGTAGTCGAACAACCACAAGGGTCAATTTCACCCTTGGCTATAAATACCCCCTCATTTGTATATGCAAAGGAATTTCACCTCCCACATAGCCAAGAGAGCTTGTAATATTTTCTTTGAGGAGTAAGCAGTGGCTCCAACGTCCGTCACATGGGGTTAGTGATGTATGGTGTAACAATGTGTCTTGGAACTTTTTCTCAATTCAGAAACCTACTAATAGGATAGCACATGTTCACACATGTATTGTATTTGTTCTAAGACTAATCTTTAACACGTGTAATGTATGTTGCTTGAACTTGTGTTTAACACATGAACTAATTCACTTGTTGTAATACACATATGTTAATGAAAATGTGTTTTATATGATGTTAACGTTGTCTCGCCCGTGTAGTCTACTCTCCCGCACATCAGACGGACCTTTCACATGTAAATTTCCATAACAATCGTTGCACTCATGTGGACTAATCCATTAAGTTTTATATGTGTTATCTTCCCTTGCATGTTGTGACTGTTGCATTCGTGTGGATTGTTCTGTTAGAAGCTATGCATGTCCTGTTGTGTTATGTATTCCTACCAGAGTTGGAACTTTTCCCAAATGACTTGGGACTCACTCTCACCCTCTCCCTCTACAGCGAGATAACCATTGACGCAAGTGACACTTACATGCACCAGGCACGTGAACCTCACTTCTCGAAGACAAAGAAAACCAATCTCTTGTGCTGACAAGCAAGAGTTGAGAAAAATCCTTAAGATAATGGGAACTGGGCCATCATACCGGATGGGACTCCCACACCAAATGGTGTGAGGTCTAGTTGGGACTTCATACCAGGGTGATCCCCTGAATTTTGGTGGGTCCAATAACGTCAACATTTCTGGCACTAGAAGGAGGGCCAGATGACAAGATCTGTCCTCTCATCCTATTTTGAACCTTTTGCATATCTATCATCCATTCTTGCACTCTTCTCCCTCCGTGATGTTTTTTGAATCCCGAAGATGTCACCATCATGAGGGAGTTTTTCGATCACTTTTCCACTTACATGTATGATGGTGAAGGCGAAGTGGCCTGGCCTGAGTTCTTACATGACTTTCATTCCTTGCTTCATGAGGAAGATGGATGTTGTGACAAACAGGCCAGTTTACTGCTTGCATACAAACTTCATGAATCTCCACATCGGTGGTTGTGCACCCTCCCAGCTGACAGTGTGCACTCACTTGAGTGCTTTGATCTCATTGAAGAAATTTTCTATGATTTTAATCCAGAACATCTTGACCAAAAACTCAAACAACAATGGAATTCTCCGCATGAATCACCTATGGACTTTTGGCAACGCTTCCGTAATTTGTAGTTTCAAGCTCCAAAGAGCCAGATGAAATTTTTCTATCTTTGGGACTGACGCTGAGAGGGTGGGTTAATCAGTATTATCAAATCAATAATTTTTCATTTCCCAAGCATATTTATATATGCTACTTCTATGAAGTGAACTAGTGTGTACTCACTACTATGATTATAAAAACCAATGTATACCTAGAGAACCTGTGATTTAGTTAATTTATCATGTGTTGATCTATAACTAGTAACTTATTAAATAGTGCAGTAAAAATAGAATAAACCATTACACATAAGCAACACACGTGAACACCAAGATTTAAGGTGGAAACCCACTGTGGGTGAAAACCACCTATTGTTGTTGTCTTTGTCTTCTTTTAATAATAAGAAATATGTCTACAATATTGTACTAGTGCAGACTCATTCCAGTATGCAAGAACCCACTTGTAGAAGGCTACAATCTTATCTCATTTCCAATATTCTACTGGAAGGGAGCTACAAACCCCTAGCTCTTGTACCAGCAAATGTGTTTACTAGTACACAGGCACTGGCCTACAGAAGGTGTTATAGACATATTTGGGCACTGCAACCCTAATCACATATGTCGATAAACAAAGGGCTCTTAAACCCCTAAAAGTGTTGTTTCACACACTAAAGGATCATGGTCAACTGATTACATCATTTCCTGAAATTTCAACCTGAAAAACTACTTAGAACTAGCCAAAATTGAACGATACAGACTGATCCATTCTTAGGGTGCGATGCGTACTGGCTGCTACACTAGCCAGGTGTGATGCATAGTGAAAGGGACTTTTGTGGGGTGCAATGGGTGAGAGTAGAGAAATGGAAGAGACAATTTGCTAAGTGGAAACCCTGGGAATATTCTAGAAAATTTTCATATGACACTTGCCTCTCTGAATTTGCCCAGGGATGAGTAATAGATCATGAAATCTCCAAGTGGAACCAAGAACTATCAATGAAATGACACTAATAAAAAACCCAAAAACTGACTCACCCCTCTACAAATATCTATAAATGGATCCCTCATCTGAGAGATCTGGAGGTTAGGATTTTCTAATTTGTAAGGAAGTGTTGTTGGTTTCTCTTTGAGACATTGTATTGTTGGGTGATCTTTCTTTTCATGAGGTGAAGAGGGCTTTCATGTTGGGAGGATGATGCTGGATCAGACAGCTAGGTTGTAATCCTCTCTTCTACTATCAATAAAGTTATTTGAGTTTTCCTCCATATACTTGTGTATTTGTGAATCTTGCTATTTGTGAATGCAATTGTATGGTTAATGTATTTCTGATTCTGCATTGTTTATGGTATTATATATCTCTATGCTTTGATGGTGTTTTGTTGCTTTGTCTTTATAGGTGTTCTCTAAAGCGGGACAAGTAAGAAAGGAGTGGCAAGCTCTATCAAGGGAGAGAGGAAACAAGCAAGGAGCCAAGCGAAAGTTTCAGGTTGGTTCTCTCTGCTTCTCTCTTATCTATCATACATAAAGGAAATCACAAGTTACTTTGATTGTTTGTTTCTAAGATAGCTACCCATCTTAGTGGGACTAGCAAATCAAAAAGACACTAGTTTTCCTAGAAACAAAATGGCGACTCCACTTGGAAGTGAATAGTTTGTTTGTTTGTTATGGTTGTTTTCTTTATAAACTACAGATGGAGCCTGAAGTTAAGCCTGCTAGCCTTCAAACTACTTTTTCTATACAACTGCAGAGTAGATAAACGTTACTTCAGTCAATCTCTGGGTTGGTTTATGAACTAAACATCTGACTTGCAAACATCCTAAGTGCCATTGTGGTAGCTCAATAACCTCATAAGATCATACCCCTGTACTTTGTTGTTACTGTCCATCATAGCTCATCCTAAATCACTGAACCTAGCTACAAATTTTAAGCAAACCCAATCTTAGTTTCATTCCCTGGTCCATCGAACTGTCTGTCACTGGCAGCCTGGATGCATTTCACCTCCCATGTGTTGCAGGTGAGATGCATCCATGTTTCCTTTAAGGATAGGTGTGATGACTGAATGATACTGTTTCCTTCTCTTTAATTTGGTTTTTGCTTCTTTGTTTTCAGATCTATTTAGTAGTTTTACTGCTTATGATCAATATATCATTGTTGAAGCCTTCTTCCTTTACATTATTCAGCCTCCATTGATCAAGAATTGTGAATTTTTTTTTTATGTATTTTTCATCATTTACAATCCTCCTTTGTCAAGAGTATCTTAATCAAACTATCATTTTTTGATTCAAAAGTGTCGTAACTGTCATTTTGAGTCAAGAAGAAGAGTTTCGTAAAGTCTTCCTCTTCTAGATAGTTGATTGTACTTTTGTCATTATATTTTATTTGAATTGTCAATATTTGAAGTGTTGAAAGCAGTTTTCCAATCGAAATCGAAAGTGTCATTTTAGTCTTCCTTTCATTTTGAAAAGAAATTATTGAAATTTCACTTTGAAGAAAATAGTTCAGATCTATACTTAGTTTTCCTTTTTGGCATTCTCACATTAAGGAAGCGGAAAAACAAATACATGCATGTGCATTTGCATTTAGACTACATGCGGAAAATGATTTAGGAAAAGTGCATTTAGTGTGTGCTCTCTGCTCTCTGTTGAAAGAATCATACTTTTCTTTCCTTAGTAGCTAGGATTTTCATTGCTAAAAGAAAACAAATGACTGTTTATCATTTTAGATTGCATATTTAGGAATTTTACATCTACATCATGCGATGAACCTTGAAAGACAAACTTCTAAAAAGGATCAACTCTAAAATAAACCCCAATGAATATAAAAATGCTTTGGAACCTAACGCACAACATCTAGAAGTCTATGCTAGAGACATGTTCCGGCATTGTAAAACCTGGTAACTATCGTTTTCATTGAAGGTTGGGTGATTCCTCCTCTTTGATACGACAAGTGCCTAGTACAGACTTGTGCTCCCCGTACCGTCGAGTATATATTAGGAGACCACAATAGGCTGATATCCTTTATCCTTAGGAAGCCGTGTCTATTTCCCTATCGATCGAAATGCATTGAACACGGCATTTAGGAAGATTGACTACCGTACGTAAATTCCTTGGTAATTTCTCTTTAATTTACCACCAAGGTGTATATTGCAGTTTTGCGATTGGTTTGGTAATCGCTCGGTCTAGATTTCAAAAGTAGTCACTTTCGTTCCTTTTTGACTTCTTAAAAATAAAAGGTCCATCTGAGCACTTGTCACTTCAGGCTCATTAAAAATCAAAGGCGACTAGAGTCACCTTTAGGTTTTTCTCGACTCTTAAAAATTAAAAAAGAAAAGTTGTGTTAAAGCGTCGTAAAATTTATTTAATTCGAAATAACATCTTCCCCTTTTTAATTTTGAGTTGATCAAGTAATCCGCAATCATGGAAGAGAGTCAATCAAAACCCTATCATTCATGAAGACTAGCGAGTCAACCGTCTTTGAATCTGGAAATGAAAACATTCCGAGCAAAACGGTCTTGTTTAACTGGGTCAAGTTCTCCTTTACAGAAGAAGTTCCGTAGTTAAAAGAGGACATTAGAACTGATCCTAGTGTAATAGTAAACACTTCTATCCCTGAATCAGCTCCATCTAGGGCTGATTCAGAAGGTGTCACCCCTCTAGTGTTTGTTACTGCAAAAGTTATACCTTCTTCGACTCCAGAAATATTTTACGGACCTGACGGTCTACCTCTTCCACATGTATTGATTTCTATAGAAGAGATTGTAGAGGATCCTCCATCCAGTACCCCATTTCATTTTGGAACTGGGATCCAGTTGTATCCTTCTACTATAGAAGTTAGTTCTTTTAATCACCCTTCATTTCAAGTTCCAGTCGAATCGCTAGGAAATCTTTTGGATAGACTAAATATGTTTGAACAACCATCAACATCTAGGACTATATCGTCTGATATAGCAACAGCAGAGCCTCCTGCTACTGCTTCAACAATGTTTACTGGCATACCATCTGTCCCAACTAGTTCTCAATCGCAAGATGGAGTCCACCCACGGACTGTTTCGACAGCATGGTCTATTCCTATTTGTTCATCTGGAATCTTATCTGGAATTTCTTATGTTGAGACTCAGCAAATTGATCCTTCACATCAGTATCAATTTGGGCAGTCTAGTCTCCAAAGACCAATTTATCCTTTGAACACTGGATTGTCACCATATGGGGGGCAGTATGTCTTTTCATTGTTCCCTCCGGGTCAACAACCATATGAGAGTTCACAACAAAATTCGGGTCAAACTGGAACTGGATCAAGTGGTTGGGTACCAATACTACCCCAACAACCAAGAGTTGTATACTTAATGCAACCAAATCAACCTGTGTTGAACATTACCACTACACCTACTACTGTGACTATGTCGCAAGTACAAGCATTGCATGTTGTATGTCAACCTCAAGTCTCTCAGGTCGTAATACCACAACCACTTATCTCCACTACTCAATCACAACCTCATATTAGTGCCTCCTTAACTAGAGCGACTCAAGCTCAAATGGGTACTATCACCCCTCATCTTGGTCAAACATCTAGTATTAAACAACAGTAAATGGTCCAACAACCATGGCTTGTTCAATATCAACAACCATAATTCCAGCAAGCTTACCGAGGACCTGAGAAACAAAGATTTGCAGGTAATGGGCAACCATATTTTCAAAACGGTTACCAACAATCATATTATAATGGTTATGCCCATCAAAATTATCAAAGTTATCAGCATCAGATACATTATGCTGGTATGCAAAGCCCTACTGCTCAAGAAATCCCATCTTATCCTGGGTATGCTTCGCCAAACTTGAATCAACAGTTGCCTTTCGTAGCAACTTTAGAATTACCAGATCTGAACCAGCTGACAAATTATCTAATTGCTTATGCTCCTTGCTATCCAGTGATTCCTCATAAACTTCCCTCTGATATTCCTAAATTTAATGGAAATCCGGGTGAAGACCCATCAAATCACCTAGTGAATTTTCATTTGTGGTGTTCATCTAACACCCTCAATGATGATTCGATTAGGCTTCACCTTTTTTAGCAAATGTTAACTGGTCTGGCGACAAAATGGTACATTGAATTGCCTAGAGCTTCGCTTGACAACTTCAGCACCCTTGCCGCTACTTTTTTAACCCACTTTCAGTTACCCATAAGATATGAAATAGGAATGGAGCTCCTTACCAATTTTAAACAGACAACAGCCACTCACATATCCGATCATATTCATGAGTGGCGACGTTGTCGTCGAATGGTAAAGACATATGTTCCTGATCAGCTTCTAGCTGAGTGGTTTATTAAGTTGTTATTACCTTCTATTACAGAAAATGTGGCTAAGGGAGGAGTTGTCATTGAAGAGCAGGTCATTGCTCATGCACAATATCTAGACTTGATCTATACTTAGTCTGGCATGCTCTATGACAAAATTCCTGACGCTCCTAGACCATAATTTTCCATTCCTCCCCCTCCTAAATCGAACAGGAACACTCATGCCGGCGATGGTGTGATTGGCACTTGAAGTACGCAAACCACAAAGGCGCCATTTGATAAGGCCCTTGCAGTTTCTAGTAAAAAAGCAAATGACAAACTTCCTACCTCAGAGGTTAATGCCATGTCGTCTGACAAGGGCAAGGAATCAAAGCAACCAGAGGGAAAGAAGAAATGGAAAGAAAAAAGAAGAAACAAGAAAATTCGACTCCTGAGAAATCTTCTGGAAACCCTACTGGGTGAAAGAAACCTAATTAGCCATGCTTCATATGTAATGAGGACCATTATAGAACACATTGTCCACATCAAGCTAAGGTCACGAAGTTTTTGAAAACTTTAAGCACCTTGGTGGTATTGACTAATCTGTTTCCAAATCCAGAAACCAATCTGGTTGTTATCGATCATGCTTCCCCATCCCAAGTGCTTATGTTGTCCATTTTGAAAAAACAAAATGATGCTTTGATATCGACAAGGAATAAAGATCATGGGAATCCATAGATGTCAAACAACAAGGCTACAAATCAACCCAGTAGTTCAACAACAACTTTGTTAGAAGTTGTGCCACCCGTCATTCCTGAACTAACAATAAAGCTGCCAAAGGGAGTAGTACATAAATCGATATTTAATCCTTGTGCTCAAGCAGCATAGAATTATAATATAGTAGAGGATTTTTCTCAATCTTCATCCACTATATCGACACTTGAAGTACTGCAGAATTTCCCCTCCCAAAAGCAAGATTTATTATCAGTAATAGGTGGGATTGACCCAACAGATTCCAACCTTGTGGCCTTTAACCACAAAGGATATGAACCTCAGTTACCAGCCCAACTTTCTTTCCTTATATAGGTAAAAGCCCTCAACAAAACTGTTCATAGAACAATCATTGATGAGGGGGCATATACCTGTATTATGTCAATGAGTTGCTGGAAAACTTTAGGCTCACCACCCTTGTCACAATAATCAACAACATTAAAAGAATTTGATGGAAGAACATACACACTGTATGGGATATTAAGTAACATTCAAGTTGAACTGGGGTGAAAGACAGTAGAAATTGAAGTCGAAGTTATCGATTGAAACCTCGATTACAATATCCTACTAGGAAGGCCCTAGATTTATGTTATGGTTGTTGTTGTGTCAACATATTTTAGGAAGATTTCATTTCCCTTCCAAGCCAAAATTACAATCATTGACCAACTAACCTTTTTCCCCAATAGTTCACAAGCTATGAGAAGCATTCCAATGATCCATGGAAGCTCTCAATCACTTCAAAATGTCAGAGTAGGCCTCCTAAAATACCCAGCCTTAATGGGTACTTTTTCACTCTCGCCTCTGAGTAATTTGGCAGAAGTGGCCACGGTGGAAACCTATAATATAGTATCTTCTACATCAACAAAGATTAAGAAGATTTCTGAACGTTTTGTTAGCATGGATCATCGCCAGGTATTGCCTCCAAGCCCCATAGAAATTTTGTAGCAATCAATTTTCTTGGCCTGGACGGAAAACCCAAATCAACACTCATCAAGTGTTTGGATAGATAGGTCTCTAGAATATGGCATCTCTTCAGATCCTTGGTCACGTATACATTCTACAGACAAAGGAATCATTCAGTCAATGATGATAGGAGAGGCACCATGGGAAGATTACCACCATCGTTCCCATCTTTAAGATAACGATGAAGATTATTCCAGCGACCTTAATCATCCTTCAATTTTTTATTTTCTATCAAATATTGTAAATATGGTGGATTCTGAGTGAAATCTGTCCAAAATTGAAGAAACTATCGCCATAAATATCTCAACCAAAACTAATGCTGTAGAGAATATTCATGTCAGCAAATCTTGTTCTTCTTCAAAACTAGAAATATACTCCACTCTCTTTCGTGAATTCAGAGATGTCTTTGCATGGTCATATGAAGAAATGCTAAGCATTGACTCGGGCATCATTGAACATGAAATCAAAATGTATCCAGATGTCAAAACATTATGACAGCAGCTTTGACAGGTTCACCTGAAGAAAGCCACTCCCATCAAGGCAAAAGTTGAAAAACTTTTACATGCTGGTTTCATTTACCCTGTTCCTCTAACTGATTGGGTATTGAATATTACTCCTAACATGAAAAAGAAAGGAACGATTAGAGTCTGCATTGATTACAGGGATGTAAATCAAGATTTTCCAAAGGACAACTACCCTACACCCTTCATCGACCAGATAATTGATGAATGCGCTAGATAGGAAAACTTTTCATTCATGGATGGATTTTAAAGATAAGATCAAATAAACATCCGCCCACAGGACCAGTCGAAGACTGCATTTATATGTCCTTGGAGCACATTCACATACCGTAAACTACCTTTCAGTTTAAAGAACGCAGGGGCAACTTTTCAAAGGGCAATGAACTACGCCTTCCATGACATCAAACACATCGTTCAACAATATGTCGACGATCTATCAGCTCATTTGCGAAAGCGGACTATTCATCTGCACCATTTGAGAGCTATATTTCTACGTTGTCGACACTATAAGATACGACTCAATCCACACAAGTGTGTGTTTTGTGTCGGTTATGGTCATTTACATGGTTTCATAGTTTCTAAGGACGGGATTCGACTCGACCCATCTAAGGTTCAGGAAATCATCGACATGCCTCCACCTTCAAATTTGCTTCAGATTCAAAAACTCCAAGGGAAAGCAAACTTTCTAAGGAGGTTCATTCCAAAGTACGGCGAACTTGCTAAAGGTTATAAGTGTCTTTTGAAAAAAGAAGTGCCCTTCAGTTGGGATCAGGTTGCACAAGCTTCCTTTGATGCTTTAAAGGATTCCCTAATAAAAGCATCATTAATGTACGCTCTTGACTATCAAAAAGACTTTAACCTGTATATAGCCGCAGCAGATACAACCATCGCAATGGTTTTAGTATAAGAAGACAATGGAATTGAACATCCTATCTATTATTTAAGTTGAAACTTAAATGATACAAAAAGCAATTACTCCTATGTTGAAAAGCTAGCTCTAGAATTTTTTCAAGCAGTACAGAGATTTCGACACTATATCCTTTTTCGCAAAACTACCATTATGTCAGATTGTAACCCTATGACCTACATTCTATCGCGTCAATTGCTAGGGGGAAAATATTCAAAATGGATAGCCATTTTGCAAGAGTTTGATCTGGAATTCACAAAATCCAAATCAAAGAAATCTCTAGTCTTTGCGGAGTTACTTTGTGACCTCCCATCGTCGACCAATGATTTAACATCTAAAGCATCAATCATGGATGAAACCTTGTTTCTGATATCATCAAGCGATCTGTGGTATGGAGACATATTGATCTATCTCCAAACCCAAACATTTAGGTGTAATACCTCTCGCTCTGAACAACAACATATTCTATACCAAGCAAAATACTACATGATCGTCGGTGATACACTTTACCGTTGTGGTGGTTGATATAGTTCTGAGAAGGTGCATCACACATGAGGAGACCGAAAAAGTCCTAAATGACTGTCATTCAGGCACATATGGGGGGCATCAATCTGGTTACGCTATGGCACAAAGAATCTTATGAGCTGGTTACTTCTAGCCCACAATATTAAAAGATTGCATAATTGTAGTCAGAAGTTGCATGCTTGTCATATTTTTGACCGCAAAACCATATTACCACTTGCACCGCTACATCCAGTAGTTATTGTTGGACCATTCACCAAATGGGGCATAGCTTTCATGACATGTAACCCCACCTTGGCTGGGGGTCATGGGTATATCATAGTCGCAGTCGACTATTTTACAAAATGGGCCGAGGCAATGCCTACATTAAACAACAACGGCAAAACAACTGCTCTTTTCTTTTTCAATCATGTAGTCTCTAGATTTGGTGTTCCACAAGCTATAGTCACAGATCATAGATCGCATTTTCACAATCACATAATGGTTGAATTGGTTGCCAAATTAGGATTGTCCCACAACAGTTCTACTCCGTATTATCCACAAGCTAACGGACAAAGTTGAGGCCATCAACAAAGTCCTAAAGTGCATGTTGCAAAGGAATATTGGAGTCCACAAACAGAATTGTCACTTAATCCCATACTCATCCTTGTGGGCATATAGGAAATCAGTGAGAAATGTGACCGGATATACACTCTTTTAGTTGGTGTATGGCCTAGAAGCAATCTTACCGATTCAATATGAAATTTCATCTCTCAAGCTCACAGTCGATCTACTTCCCAAACTTTGGAGGAAGAGGCTCATTTCTTGGAACTAATCCAATTGGATGAAACTCATTGTGATGTCACTTTGGCTAATGAAGCTCATAAGAAATGTGTCAAGGCATAATTTGACAAAAATGTCAAACCTTGTGTCTCCTTAGAAGGAGACCTAGTCTTCCTTTACGATCAGGACTCCAATAAATTGGGAGCAGGTAAATTCAAACCATTGTGGATGGGCCCCTACATTGTTAAAAGAGTATTAGAAAAAGGAGCCTACGAGCTAGTAGATTACGATGGGATTACACTGTCGCAACCCCAGAACGGGTTGTATCTTAAGCGTTACTATGCTTGATTAAGTGTAGTAATCTCTTTACAAATATGCTTTTGTTACGTTTTTGTTTTCATCAAGAGTTCTCATTTTGGTTTGGCAATCCACTTTGCATTTGTTTCAAATGTTGAACATGTTGGAATCATTCGTTGGATATGCCGACAGAGCTAGTCATAGTACGCGGAACCTATCGTCTACAGCCTGGGCCATTTTTGATCCAAGTATGGAGTTAGTGAGTTTTAGAAGGATATGTATTGGTCGATCAGCGAACAACATCACTAAGTATAGAGCATTGATGGAGCTTCTCTCTGATGCCATCGCATGTGGCATACACCAACTTATTGTCGGGATATATTCACTACTCGTCATCCTACAACTTACTGGCATCTATTCCGTTCGGTATCCTGCTATCTATCATATGTTCCTAAGGCTCAGGATTTTGGAAAGTCGGTTTGATTCTATTCAATATCAACACATTTCCAGAAACTTAAACACATTAATTGATTCATTAGAAAATTGTGTTAGATAGACATTTGCAGCATTTATAAAGGAAAAATCATTTCAATTAACATTTGCATCAAGATCACATAACTTAACTGAAATAAAACTCAGAAAATCAAAAATATATAACTATTTATAGTTTTTACAAAAAATTTTGTGTCCAGGACAAAATCGGTCATATGACCCAAAAACTCAAAAATGCAGAAAAACACCTTAGGCTAATGGTGCTGGTGATAGCAAGTCACCGCCTGTGCGATCATATGTAAGAGCCCGGTCCATCAGCTCGGCATGCTAGTGGTATGGCATTATAATCTCAAAGGTAACTCGTCGGTCCTCACATCTTGAATACCAAGGGTGAGACCCTCGGTCTGATCCTACAACACTGCAAAGGTCTCTGCTATGTCCAAATCGTGAAGGACAACCCACCCTACAGCCTCTCCTACTGGAACGTCAGCTGCCACCCTTGGGTGCATTGCTGGTCACACTGGCCCAACATCTGCACAAATATATGATTTTTATTAGTCTTGATAACATTTAAAAAACACAATAACATTATAAAAGAAATAAACAAAAATATGGTCAGATCATTTTACCCATAACACTCCACTGCTCTCCAACCGGTAACGCCAAATCCGAGTCGCCTCGAAAATCCATCCAAACATATGGATACTCAGCCAAGACCATCTCCTAACAGTTGAACCACTCAAAGAAGGCATCAGAGAATGAAATTTTTGACTGACCAACATGTATGGCCATGAGATCAACCCATCTCTGCATCCGTGGTTCCCTCCGTGCTGGAAATCCTAGTGAAATATATTGTGGCTGCATTAGTGGAATCCTCTCCAAGGCGAAAGAAATCAGAATGGAACCATAACCAAAGTTCTTGGATCTTCCATTCTTCACCTTGGAAAGTTGTTCTTTTATAACTGGAAGTACTGCCTCACACCAGTTGAATACCTTTGGTTCTAGAAATTCCAGGGCGTACTCCATATAAGATCTTTTGGCCAAATGAAGAGTCACGCTAACAGCCAATCTAGAAAAGGTGAAAAAAATAGTCCTCAAGGACCAATTAGTGACATCTCAAATACTGATCTTGCCATCCCTGCTCGACTAAGATCCATCTCTACAAAACTGGCGAATATAATCTCTCACAGATTCACCCCCACGGGCGGATCCTGATAGTGAGAGAGGGGCGCCACGCCTCAATAACCCAGTCAAAAAGTAGAAATCCTTTACTACCAAAGGAATGAATTTTCCTCTAATATGGAACACTTGGTTGATCGGATCCCATGCATCAAGAAGATATTGCAACAAATTGATTTGTTGCCTCATGCTGGATATGCGGAAGAATTTGAGCAAGACACAGTTTTGCAATGCAGTAACCGTACCCGAATCATGTAAGGCAATCATGTCCTCTTCTTCATGCTTGTGTTCACGCCATGTAACAACCATCTTGATCCAATGAATCTCTGAAAGAGAAACAAAAGATGAATTAGGATCCTGATTTGGGCAAAAACAGGAAAAATTTCATGAAAAACATTGCACAAACTCTCCCTTCTATGCCCATCTCACCCTGCTCTGTACAGGGTGACATGCATACTGACTAGCCAATGGCCAGCTCAGTATGCATCACACTTTTTGATGTAGACTAGGTTTGATGGGGATTGAACAAAATCTTCAAACCAATGGGGCCCACAAGAAAGAAAAAGCTTGCTCTAAATTACAAAAGGATGGAATGCAATTGAAGAGCTTAGGGTTAGCTCCTACCTAGTCCTGACGGTGCAAAGAATAGTCCACTAGATCTCCTGACATCAGCTAATGAAATTTGAGGGGGAAAACACCTCCAGAGCTCCAAAAATCCCAAATTTGAATGAAATGGTAAAAATGAGAGGTAAAACTACTTTTATGTTACTATTCATGTAATTCAAGTAAAATGTTGGTTTTTAACTCATTTTTCAGGCATATATTTGTATTTCTAATCAATTTGATGGAGTAATTGAACAAATTGTACGACCGTCGAAAGAATATAGTGTTAATGGTAAATTTAACATCTCTGACTATTATCATGAGCAACGTTTCGCATGGGGCAAGCTCACTAAAAGATGAACCTACTAATAAGAGACATCTTTAAAGACGAATGGCATGAGAAATGTTTCCGTAGGGTTCAAGCTCATTAAAAAATAAACCCGCCACTAAGCATAGTTTCTAAAGATTCAATCTCATTAAAAAATGAATCCACCCTCGGTAAATACCTTTGTGATTGCCTTGCTATCAACCTTTTGAGCCTTAGTTGTGTTCTTACCGTCACCTCCATTCTTTTGGCCGATCATATGCTTCCACTTGATTGTTTACCCTTTCGAGGAACAGCTGCGATGAGTGATTATGTTAGCCACCCTCTTTACACTACCATGTTTGAGAAGTTCCAAACTTACCTAGAACCAATTGTTACCTGAAAACATCACTCGTTCCTCAAAAACGAGTCTCTTTTAAGCTCTTTCTAGTCTCATGAAATATGAAAAGATTACCAAGCTACTGGCCTTTCCATCTCATTAAAGTAACGGGAAGCACCATCCCTCCTCTACATTTTAATATTTTTGGACCTGAGGGATCATTCCACAAAAAGATCGAGCACTTATCTTATTTGGCTCGCTAAAGCAATCGAAAAGTCATCCCTTTCATATTATTTTATACTTTTTCGGACTTAAGGGATTATGCCGCGAAAAAGGATTGCTCGAGTTTCCTTTCTATCTCTTTTCAAAATCTCTAAACATGAGAAGGACTGAGTTATCTTTTTCATTAAACTCATTAAAACAATAGCGACAAACTTGTCCATCCGAACAAGAGCGAGTTTCATTGTCGCTGGGCTCGCTAAAACATAGCGACAGGTTT
This sequence comes from Pinus taeda, assembly GCA_000404065.3. Lineage (NCBI taxonomy): Eukaryota > Viridiplantae > Streptophyta > Pinopsida > Pinales > Pinaceae > Pinus > Pinus taeda. The sequence continues at coordinate 23,154 of APFE030707915.1, forward strand.
GCCCGAAGGGAAAATTATAGAACAAACATATGTTACCCTCCTCAAGCTTGACAAAAATAAAGAGGTACTGGTCAACAATGACTGGGGAAAAGGGGAAGAAAACTTGAAGAACTTTATTGGTAGCAGGTCACTCTTGAATGTGACACTTTCACTTCATCACCATGATTGAGTCGAGTTGGGTTATTCTGTTCACCGGTCACATCACCATTGGTCCTCCATACCATCCATTTTTGAGGTTAATGCTACCAATCCATCTCAGTGTCGTCGATATGTTCAAGAGAAGTCATTCAGAGAATTTGTCACCCAACTAACACCTCATCCACTACAATACCTTCACTCTCCATTTTTCATGACCGCCATTCTTGAACCTTGTATCATCAGATCGTTTTCACCTCCAGAAAATCATTTGCTTTGTTTCGTGTCATAGATGTGGGATTCATTAAGGCCCTCCTACGATGGGTCACTTCTTGTCAACATCAGCTCATTATCCAAGAAGTTGACTTAGGAACAACCCTTTCAGTACTTTGAAGCTTGCATGCCTCAATGGCAAGTTTCTCACTTTCGGCGACAGGTTTACACCAATGGCCTTCGACCGAGAGATTTTACATGGTGTTCGACGCCAAGTCCTTTTTCACACCAAATGAATTGTACTATAGTACCTTGAGGGTCATTGTCATTATTGGTGATTCCTCTCGCGCTTGTTAACAACTTACATCATTGGTTGGTAATTAGGCGATGTCTTTCTATGTTCGACTCCAGAACATTTTTCACATGGATTGACTTGTACTCCGAATGAAGATTGAACGAGTTTTGAAGACCCCAGATCTAGTTTCATCCATCCGGGCTGTGATATATTCAGGAATCTAAAGACATCAAGTGTACATAATTTCCGAACAGATGATCATCGAAATCAAAGGATGATGAGCCATATCATCAGTCTGTCACATAGACGATTGTCTGTCCTATGTACAAGAAAATGAATTTATAAAGCTGAGCATGGGAATGCCCGCCTCAGCTAGATCATGAAAAAATGTTGTCAAAATAATGTATTGTATTGTATCCTATTACAAGTCGCCTCCCACCTCGGAAAAACTTTCAGATCCTCATAGTAAAGCATTTCACCCGACATCAGAAAGATTAACGACCTCATGCTTTAGGGGGCAACTGTTATAGACATTTTTGGGCACTTCAACCCCAATCATAAATTTCCATGAACTGAGGGCTCCTAAGTCCCTAAAAGTGTTGCTTCACTGCCTAAAGGAACAAGGTCAACTGATTACATCATCTCCCAGAGTTTCTCCACTGAAAACTGCTCATAAATGGTCAAAACTGGACCATACTGAAAGCTCAGTGCAGAGGGTACGATGCATATCACCTTCCCAGTGTAAAAGGTGCGATGCATACTGAATTGCTCCTCTGTAGGGTGGGATGGTCGGGAATGGACAAATGGCAGGGACAAAAATGCGAAGTGGAAGATCATGGAAAATTCCAGAAGCTTCCCCTCTGACACTTGCCTCTCTGTTTTCAACTAGGGATGAGTAAGAGATCATCATTCTCCAAGTGGAAGCAAGAACTATCAGAGAGAGGACACTCATCAAGATCCCAGAAGATGACTCACCTCTCTGTAATCATCTATATATGGATCCCTCATAACAGAGATCCAGAGCTTGGAATTTTATATCTTATAGAGAAGTGCTATTGGTTTTCTGGTGTACATTCATAGTGTTAGGTGATCTAAGATTTGCTTGAGGTTAAGAAGGGCTACCTAGCTGGAGGATGATGCTGGGTCAGAACATATGGTTGTAATCCTCTTGCTACTTTTCTGGTCGAAAACAGAGAGGCAATTTTCAGAGGGTAAGCTTCTGGAAGATTCCATGGTCTTCCACCTCGCATTTTTTTCCCTGCCATTTTTCCATTCCCAACCATCGCACCCTACAGAGGAGAAATTCAGTATGCATCACACCTTGTACACTGGGAAGGTGATATCATCGCACCCTCTGCACTGAGCTTTTAGTATGGTTCAGTTTTGACCATTTATGAGCAGTTTTCAGTGGAGAACTTCTGGGAGATGATGTAATCAGCTGGCCTTGTTCCTTTAGGCAGTGAAGCAACACTTTTAGGGACTTAGGAGCCCTCAGTTCATGGACATTTATGATTGGGAATGAAGTGCCCAAAAATGTCTATAACATTTGCCCCCTAAAGCATGAGGTCGTTAATCTTTCTGATGTCGGGTGAAATGCTTTAATATGAGGATCCGAAGTTTTTCCGAGCTGGGAGGTGACCTGTAATAAGATACAATACAATACATTATTTTGACAACATTTTTTCATGATCTAGCTGAGGCAGGCATTTTCATGCTCAGCTTTATAAATTCATTTTCATGTACATAGGACAGACAATCGTCTATGTGATAGACTGATGATATGGCTCATCATCCTTTGATTTGGATGATCATCTATTCGACAATGATGTACACTTGATGTCTTTATATTCCTGAATATGTCGTCGTTTTGTTACCGGGAATAGTATCCACTCAGATGCTGCTATTCCCACTAAGATGGGTGGCTATCTTAGAAACAAACAAGTAAAGTCTACCTTCATTTTCTTTTATGAAAATAGACAAAAGGAGAACCAAGATGACCAACCTTAGTCTTGCGCTTGATTTCCTCTCTTTCTTGATAGAGCTTTGTCGCTTCTTCTTCATGTTCCCAGCTTCAAAAGAACCTGTAGAATCACAACATACTACTATCGAAGAAACAAAGATCTATATTCATAAATAACACAGGACCATATGTGTGTAATGCATATATAAACAAGTACACAAGAATATGGAAGAAAATTAGAATAGCTTTATTAAGATAAATAGTAGCAAGAGGATTACAACCATATGTTCTGACCCAACATCATCCTCTAGCTAGGAAGCCCTTCTTAACCTCAAGCAAAGCTTAGATCACCCAACACTATGAATGTACACTAGAAAACCAACAGCACTTCTCTATAAGATACAA
>APFE030707915.1:57744-88273 GCA_000404065.3 Pinus taeda
CCTCTAGGGGTCGAGCTCATCCTTCTAGGAGCAGTTTGAACTAATTCCAAACTAAGCACTAGATAATAGGCATCTCAACAACTTGCCTCTATTACTTAGCTAACTAATTCATGCATTAATTTTTCACTTTTTACATCAAGGAAGCTTCTAGAAGAGTAAAGAGAGGTAAAATCTATCAAAGTGCCATGAAAATATTACATTTATCCATCATTACAAGTAAAAATAATCAACCATAGTCAAAACAGTGTTTTTTGACCAAAAAAGTCAATTCTGGCAAAATTAGCTCTCATGTCCGCGCCCCTGGCTCTCATGTCCGCGCACCTTTGCAACAACTTTTGAGTGGGTTCCAGTGGTCCAAATCAAGTGCAAGATGGCTCATTGGAAAGCTTGGCCTATCTACTTTCCATCCCAAGTGGAATTTCTGAATTTGGAGTTGTTTTGGCCCCCTCAAAAACCATTTCTCCCAAGGTCACTTTCTGCAACTGAAAAAGTGGGGAAAGTCATTTTTTTGATGTATTTGGAGCTTTTGGAGGCTCAAATCTCAAAATTAAACTTCTCCCGAGTATTGGTAATTTTTCTCTTGGCATGCCCTTTCCAAAAATGCCAAGTTTGCAAAATTCCGAGCAGTCCTTCAAAATGTCCGCGCGTGTGACGCGGACGCGACACGGGAAAAACCTGTAATTTTACCAAAAATTGGCAAAATGCTCCAAAATTCTCAAAATTTTCATATCTTGATGCTGGATGAAGGCTGATCAATATCATGATGAATGAAGGATGCTTTAGCCAAGATGGATAGTGGATTTGTCCTTTTCTTCTTCCTCTTCCGGGCCTCTGACAGCTTTCTTTGGAGGATTTTGTTTCTTGCCTTAGAAACATGCAGTCTTGCCCAATAATGTGTCTTCATGTGACGTAGCAGCGCTTTGTCACGATTTGCCTTTTCCAACAATTTCTCCAAATGTGCATTTACACGAATAAGCATGGACTCCCGATCAACACGCAATAAGTCACCAGGCCTCCTACGCTGCAAGGTTCGATCACTGCGGATCCTCCATAGCTCATCAAGCTCTTTTTCATCCTCCAGCTATTTGTTACGCTGCTCCAAATATGTGTTTATCCATCTTGACATGTACAATTTTCTTTGCAGTGACTGAATCTCGGTGCTCTGCTCTTGGATAATATCCTTGAGCCCTGTGGTAGGAGAATCATCATCAAGATCAATAATTGGAGCACCGGACACTCTCTCCTCAACCATGGGCTGTTTGCCCCTCTCTGCTACCTGTGTTGGTGAAGGAAGCGAGGCCCCTTCCACCTGGTGTGGAGATAACACTCGCTGCTCTGAATATGATGACGAGACCCCTTCCACCTGGTGTGGAGAAAGTACTCGTCTAGCTGCTGCAAATAAGGTCCTATGACCTCTCTGATATGTGATCCGAGGAGAATAAGCCATGTGTCTAGGAATGCTGGTCTCAGGCTGATGTGATGGCCCTCCCTCCTCGTGAACTGGCTCCGGCCCTGGATGTGACTGTGTGAAAAAGTGTCGGGAAATGAAATCTACCCAAGGAATGCTCTGCTGGCTCAGCTGATGGGAAACTACTAGCTGGATAAGACCATGATGGCATAAGCTCCGCAACTGCTGTGCTGGGGTCTGTCTCTGAAAAAGAGCGGTCAACCTCTGAATGTCGTGAGATAAGTATGCTGCAAAGTTCATGATTCTCACTCTGGTGAAGTGCATCAACATGCGTATATGATAAGATGATACTCGTGCGAATCTCCCCTCCCATGTGAAGTAGTGCATAATAAGTCTCATGATATCCATATACTCTGCTCGGAGGAACTTGATTGGAAAGGTCCTTGACAAGTTATGCATACAGGTAGGCCTGACATACGGCTCATAATATACGAAGTCCAGCCACTTGCGCTTCAGCCACACCTCACCCACATTGGGTATCCCGGTAGCTTCTGTGATAGCCTCTGGAGAAAATACAAAATTCACCCCTGCAAGGGTGACCAGTCCATCATGGAGATGTAGAACAAACAATCGAGGCAACTCTCTGTGAGGCTGAATGTGTGAGAGCCTCTCACAAAACTGATAACAAGCCATGTGCTGAAAACAAGATCCTGCCAATGGGCAAGCCTGTAACTCAGTCAATGATGTGGGCTCTATCTTCTTGTGTTGGCCACTCTTGCCTCCCCTACGAGGCCTCCGCTGTGTCTCAATCTCAGTGGATGATGATCGGTCATCACCTTGCTCATTAGTCTCAGAAGTCGACATGGTGTTATTGAGCAAGGTGGAATAAACGAGTCCAAATGATCGCTGCCCTGCCTGCAAAATGCTGTGAAGTATGCTGTTTTCAAGGGGAAACATCATGAGGGATATGTTAGGGGAGGGAATTTATATATAGGAAAGGGAAAAATATATATAAGTAGGGAATTCTGAAGGAAAACATCACATAATGCTGAATATGTCATTCTATCTTTCCACATTTGCAAATTAATACTTATTTAGGGAAACTTTGAAGTCACGGGAAAGGACAATGGAAATCTTCATGATAAAGGGGAGGATATCATGGGCATAGGAGGATAGTGCAGCATTACTTATGTACAAATAACAGGCAGCTCATTTCATTTTGCATGCTTTGAGGAGTATACTCTGTTTTTCATAACCTTTGGACTGGCCATTTGATGCTTTGGGAAACAGGGGTTAGGGTATTTGATTGCAAGAGGAAGGGAGAGGGAATTGGTAACTTGGGAATTTAGGGAAAAGATTAGGTTTAGGGGGACAATGAAACCCTTTTAATAATCACTGCCAACTAGTTTTTGTAACAGCAATTCATTTAAACAGGGGTAGTTTCATTTTGCATTTGTCATTGGGAATTGGGGTTTCACTGTACGCTTTGACATTGGGATGGACATTCAATTTGCATAAGGAATTTTTCATGAAGGGAGATGCAATTGAATATAGGTTTTCATATGGGGAATATATAGGGAAAAACAGAGTCTTAAGGATGGGGAAGAATACCATGTTAATGCAAAACCCTAATCACAACAGAACTGATCTTTTTATAGGTATGTAGCTTTGCATTTAATGGATTTTTGTCATGACTTTAACTAGCTTGCAACCTCTGACATATACACAGCAAGATGACATTTTTCTTCATATTTTTTTTTTTATAAGGCTATGCAAATGGCATTTTCACTATTTTTTACAACTCTTGTGTGCATGCCCTGTCATCACTTTCTTTTTGTTTTTTGTTTTTTACCATGTTTTCTTTTGCATTTTGTTGTGTTTTTATACATGATTTGCTGTGTGACAAAGTGTTAGGGTTTTAATCATGTAGCATGGGGAAAAGTTAAGATTTGGATGGTTAGAAAGAGCTAGGGTGTGATAGGATTTTAAAGGTAGGGTTTGTAGGTCTAATTTGCATATGAGATTAATAAAAATGACATATACACATATGTGAATATCAATGGAAAATGAAAAGGGGGGATATAAGGAAACACTGCCTTGAAAACAAACAAACTGTCAAACATTAAGCTAGCAAAACACCCATCATTCCTCCATCAATTTCTTGCATTAGATTAGGATTGTAATCCTCCTTTGGCATCATTACACCACCATAAAGCACATGAGTAGACATACCTCGGCAAATATAGGCAAATTTGGAAGAGGTTTTGATGATTAAATGGCTCTTTATGCCCAGAAATCCGCGCGCTTCCCAGATGTCCGCGCGCCTCTCCCAGATGTCCGCGCACCTCCCAGATGTCCGCGCGCTTGTAAATTTCTTCAGAAAAGTGGCTCTCTCAGAGCCGCGCACCGCCCAGGTAACCGCGCACCTCTCCCAGATGTCCGCGTGCACTCCCAGGCACTGAAATTGCTGGATGCTGCCCGAAATTGTCTCCTTTGCCTTTGTCTTGTAAATTCTTGTTTGACAAATGCACAATGAGAGTTTTTAAAGAGGGGATTAACCTTTATATGCTTCCATTTAAAAAAATATTAAACTTAAAAACCCACTTTATAATGTTTATACTTTGACATTCTTTTTCACACTGTTTTGGAGTCATTTTGTCCTGAAATGAGCTCTTTTGATGCGTTTGACTTCTTTCTTTTTGCAGGTTGACGATCTGACGAACTGTGGAGAAGGAACCAGGGTTGTTGCCAGCACTTTAGCAAACTTTCTGAGAATTTCTTTATTTTTTTTATTTTTTTTATCAAATTTGTCATGATCCTTGGACTTAAAAACAGGGTTTTTAAATCCAAGGCATAAAATGATCTGTAGCTGATGAAAGTAACAATGAAACACATGTTCATACCTCCCTCTGGCTTGCTGGGCACTCACTGACCTTGACTCGTGACCTTGACATAATTTTGACTCAAAACCCTAGACCTAAGACCATGGGACCTCAAGACAAAATAACGACAAGTATGACTCAATTACATTTATAGTATGTCCTCATCTAGCAAAGCCAAGAAGGGAAAAATGACTAGCTTCCTCCATTCAGTGTTATGGCATGCCTAGCGGGATGCAAAATTGACACTGATGAGAGACCTAACCATGCATATGCAAAGAGCAATTGATCACTGATGGAGGGCTTAAGACCGACACTAACACAATTTTTGAATCCAAGCATAATTTTTTAATTCAAGCTTGTGTAAACATGAAACCAAATCCAAGCATTGTTTTTTGTTTCAAGCTTGTGTAAACATGAAACCAAATCGAATCATACTTCCATGTAGTTCAGGCCTGTATAAAAATGAACCCATCTCCATTTTAACCCTCATGATTGATATTTTTATCAGTCCCATGAGATAAGCCTTGGTTTCTTCTCCATTCCATCGCCACCATATCCTTGGCCGATCATTCACTTTCACATGGTTGTTTTACAGTTTCTTGAGGAACCACAATGATGAGTGGTTTTACTAGCCAACCTTTTGACCTCTTATATTTTGAGAAGTTCCACCATAATCGGAAATAGTTGCTACCCTTTATACCACTCATTCCTTTAGGATGGGTTACCTTTAATCTCTTTTCTGACTCATAAAAAATTAAAAGATTGTCGATTACTTTTCCCTTTTAGACTGCTAAAACAAATAATAGCAGGGAGTCATCTTTGAGCTCTTTTCTGACTCTCAAAATATGAAAACATTGCCGAGTTCCTGTCGTTTTGAACTCGTTAAAGGCTATGAAACGTCATTTACCTAGTATATGCTTACCCCTTTTTCAGGCTAGGATAAACTATTTATAAAAAAGGTACTCCTTGGTTGACATGGTCAGGAGGTTCTCTCGAGTATTGTTTTCTACCTTTTCAAGCTCAAGAGACAACTTTACGAAAATGAACCTTTTGGAGTTTTCTTTTCCGTGTCTTTTTCAAACTCTCTTAACCTGAAAAATATTTTGAGCTTCACCATTATTAGACTCGTTAAAAGACTAAACGACATAGGAATTGTCATTATGGTGAGACCAAGCTTATCTTTCCCAGGGTTTGTTAAAATTTACTAGGTAGAATCCATCTGAAAGATGGGATTATATTATAAGCATATGCTATCCACTTCAATCTTGTGTTTCAAAAATAACTTGGGTACTCACCAGAAATGGTGGGGGGGAATTGGAAGTATTCATCAGTTGTATTCTTCACTTGAGGCATCATGTCACTCTTGAACATTGACACTCATTTGTTGTTCGTGTCAGGTTTTGGGACATTCCCACTCTGTCACTTTACTTCCTAGGTTTGGGTTATCCATTTTAACCTATCATCTGATCTCTTCCATGTCACCATCACCTTTGATCCTATGATGTAAAATGTTGCCAAACTTCGGATTCGTGTCATCCACATGTTCAAGAGAAGTCTTCTTACATGTACATTGTCTGATCACCTGTCACATTCTTGGATTACTCTCATTCATTATGTTTCTTGTTTCATGTTGATGATAAGGGATCCATTATAACCTTCCTTCGACAGATCGCTTCCTGTCAACTTCAGTGCATTATCCAGGAAGTTGATTTAGAAACTCCTTTCCAGTACCTTAGAGTTTGCATTCCTCAATGGCAAGTTCTTCCCACTCGACGACATCATTGGCCCTCGATCGATTGATTTCATAAGTGTTTAACTTCAGTTCCTTATTTACACTTCATGAATTGTACTTATAGTACCTTGACAGTCAATGACATTATGGGTGGTTTCTCTCGCACTTGTTAACAATTCACATCATTGACCGGTATGTTTAGTCAATTTAGTGTCCTAAATTACTACATAAATTATCAATCCGGGTATTGTAAATTGATGAAGTGTAGTGCACTATATGTGCTAGATGACCCTTCTTACCTCACTATTTTTGATTTTATGTTTGTTTTGGGGTTTTTCTCTTTTGATTCCTAATGTTCTGCAATGTAATCTACAAAATCTTAACCTACTGCTACTAAGAATCTAGAGAAATGAAATGAGAGCTAAAAGTTCTTTAAGCCAGATTTGCAAGTAAAGTTTTAAACAAGAAAATGAAAACAGAGCTTATCTTCTTGCTATTATGATTGTTTCCAAAACATGAACTGAACGGACTTAATACCAATTACAAAACCAAAGCTTAAATGAGAAAATGAGATTGCAGTTATCTATGATAAACCAAAAATGAAACACTGGAAATAAGATTACCACTAGTGTCTAATCTATTGTAGAATCAAAACTTAATGAACAAATTAAGATGGAACTGCAGCTAAAATAAGTGAAAACTATAATTGAAAATTAAGTTGCAACTATTATATTATGAAAGAAAGGCTAAATGTAGTATTTTTGTCACTCTGCTACACAATTTAGGGAGCAATACCTCCTTGTGATAGCATTTTGAGAGATTTCATTCTTCATTATTACAAGAAAAATAAACATAAAAGTGCAGAGAAAGACTCATTCATAAATGAAAAATTTCACCACTTAGTTCTAAGATTAACCATCAACTAAAAGGGCTTTTGGAAATATTCATTTATAACATGAGTTACTAAACTAATAAGAAAATGTCATTGAACAGCTTAATTCAAAATCTAAAACAAACTAATGAACGAAAAATGAAATGAATCAATTTATGCTATTGACATCAACTTAAAGCTACTAGTAGGAAACTAGAAAGCAGTCAAAACCAAAAAAAAAAAAAACTATTCAGCACTAAAAAAAAACTACTATGAGTTAGTGAAAAGATGACACAAACTGCATTATAAACAGAGTTAGAAAATGATTATAAACATTATGGAAAAACACAGTGAATTTATAGTTGAACTATGAAAGCCAAAACAGAAATAAAATGTACCCTTGACCATGCAGGGGCCCTCTGCAAAGGTTTCGGATGATAAGCACTCAATCAATACACCAACAATGCTTTAGGTGTCCATTTGAAAAAAATAGTCTTTATATTAAAACAGAGAACTGAGTTCTTCAAACTACAAAGTGGAAATCCGAACTATTACATTAGCAAAAACTAGAACTTGTTTTGCATTCTACACGTTGGTATTTATAGAGAAATAAACAACTGTTTTGAAGAGAGAAATTAGCTACAGCAAAACACGTAGACAGGAAAGTATGCAAAATTCTTGTTCCTGGTTGCTTGGAAACATAAATCTATGGTAGTGGCTTGTTAGATTCCATTTGGGAAGGTGGCACATGAAGTGGCCTCAGGAGACTACTTCGGATCCCATCACTGAGAAATGTGTACAAAATAGAGTCCTATTTGCCATAGGTTTCTATGGTTGACTTCCCTTTGACTAGAGTCCTCCTCATCAATCCAGGCTAGATGAATAGGATACAATCCATGCTTTGATGTTTCCCAAGCTACCCACATAGTTCTTTTACTCTCTTGACACTTGGAACCTACAAAAGTGTGGAAATGGTTGTGGAACAGCCGATTAGCTGTGGAATGTGGCTGTGTTCCGTAGCTGAAAGATAAAAACCTATTCAAATAGAAAACATAACAGTATAACATGTAAATCACTGAAGTATACTCCTTGAGGCAATGTGTAATGGTTTCTTTGATGATAAGGATGCATTTTTCATGGAAAAGAAAAGAAAGAAGGATGAGAAAGTTGCTTAAGGGAAAGGTAGTTTTGGAACTCAACACGATAATCAAGTGATTTTCTAGCATGTTTGACTTCAACACGTCTGTTCACATGTTAGAATTTGTACTTTTATCGATTCGTGTTGGAGTGCAAGACCCTAGGCTTAGATCACAAAAGTCTAGGTTGCAAGGAGTGATGAGTCATTCATGATTATATACATGCTTCTTTAGATGGATGGCTGCGACCATGCATGGGTATCATTTTGATCCTGCTTAGTAAAATGGTTGTGACCATGCCATGGGTATCACTTTGATCCTCCTAAGTCGAATGGTTGTGACCATACAGTGGTTCTTTTCATTTTGATCCTCTCTATGCGAATGGCTACGCCCATGCCATTGATCTATTTTGTATGATCCTTTCAGTCAGATGGTTGCATCCCTGCTGAGGATCCATGCACATGATCCTCTTCTTGATGGATAGTTGTGCCTATACCATGGATTCGTGTATTGTTGTATGCCTCTCGTGTTTATGAGGCATGACTATCAGATTTCAGATATGTACATGTATGTTTGAGTTGTAGGTCTTTCGATGCTGGTATTCCAAGTCCTCGCTCCATCTTAAAGCATTTCAACCATCACTCTTAGCTCTAACTTCATGCTTTAGGGGGTATCTGTTACACACTAATTTTTCACTCTCTTGTCACTCCCCTTTCCTAATCCCAGAGAACCCTAGTAGTGACTACAATGTTATACTTTCACCATGAAACCTATGCTCTCGCATCACTTGAAGTTTGAAGAAAGTAGTCCCCACTCTCCTCAGAACATTTCCAAAGAATCCTTCTTAAAACCCCATTTTTTATATCAACGCTATTTCCCAATGTCTCACTCGTGCCAATGGCAGAGTTTTACACTATGACCCGCACTGATCGATGCTACTATTAGCCCAATACCTGTGTCAGTCTACTTCTAGACTATTTTTATAAAAGGAAACGAAGTTTCATGTCTTGAAACTTCTAGTGGTGATGTGTTGGATGTTTGTTTGGTTGGATAACGGTTGAGAACTCCATATAAGTTTCTTACCCCCTAAAAAGTGGAACTTCCCAAGGATATAAGACATTCTTCCCCCTTGAGTGGATCTCATTCCTATCCTCCTCTCCTTTTATAAACCACTTCCTCTTACCCTTTTTGGTTACAATACAACACATAGTGAAAGTGGTGGAGAGATAGAACCAGCTATAAAATTCTAAAATCTTTAGCTTTTGACAAAAGAAGATTAGTCCTAGATAACAAAATACTAGTCTTTGGTAGCTAGAGCATGAGGAGAAAGAGTTAGAGCTTGGAAGCAATTTCATGTCAAGCTATAGGAGGAAAAGAGCGTTGAAAAGGCATGTAGTGGTACTTGGGCACCACAAAGGAGATCTCCAACATCAAGGCTTCTGTTGTATTTCTCTTTGAAGTTTATTTTAATACAGCTGTTGGTTTATTTCCTATATCGAGTGTAATATTACATTTGATAGCTTAAAATTCCTTGGCCTTTTAAGTAGATTGGATTTGATTTTATGCTATCATGTTTGTTATTGTTTCTTGCATTTTTTTTTAGGTACTTGAACGAAAGGAAGCTGGAACAAGGAAGCAAGATCACCATCAAGTGAATTAGTGTTGTAAGAGGTAGGCCCTCTTATTCAATTCTAATATAAGGAAATTTACATTAGATTATCTTGTTTGTGGCTAGACCCACTCTCTTGGGCTAGAGGGATCATGTTTATCCGCAGAAAGGATATTCCTACACCACAGCTAGTCCAAACCAATATGTAGGAGGAGGATGTTATCAAATTATATATTACAAAGTAATGAAACACATAAAATATTACGTAAGCACAAATAAAAAAAATCATAAAACAAGATCCGCTCCATCCTTCATTCCTTTTATATTATCCATCAAAATTATGAGATACAACCTACAACAGATCCACTGTAATTTCCTCTTTGCTCTCACACAACCTTCTCTCTCTCTCTCTCTTAGAATAACAATACACAATCATAATACAATTCCCTCATATAAACCAAGGGTTTCCTTCTAGGTAAAAAAACCCTAAATTAACATAACTTTTACCATTAGATCATTCTCCTAATGAATGACCCAGATTGACCATACAATTACAATATTTTACAAGGAAAATTTTCATTTATTTTTAGCTTTGGGGCACTTCCCTTGAACCCCTTCCAAGGGGGGCGAATATTTAAAAGTAGTTTCCACCCCCCTTGGACCCCCTGGCAACTATCATATGCGCAACATTGCCTCCCTGTTTAGGAACTAGGGTCCAATGCGGTTGATACCTCTTAATCAAGAAACTAATCAGGCTCCATACCCCACAAAGGAGTCTTAGAAAATCCCAATTAAACTAGTCATAGACCTTCACTAAATCCATATTTAGAATTGGGGCCTTTCAACTTTTTTTCTTGATTGAATTTATGGCCTCCTGAGCCACCCTAATTGCGTCGTGAATAATTCTTCCTAGAAGGAACCCAAACTGTTCAAGTGAAATTCTAGAAGAGAGAACAATTTTGGTCCTATTAGACACTAGTTTATAGAGAACCTTGCAAATTAGGTTACATAGAAAGGTTGGTCGAATTTCATTGAAGGAGAATATCTTTGAGCATTTATAAATAAGTGCAAGAAAGGCGGGTTTGATCACCCCTGAAATATTACTAGAGATACAAGCCTCTTCCACAAACTTCTTCATATCCTAGTGAACCAGGCCAAAAAGTACTAAATAAAACTCCACAGTCCACCCATCACAGCCTGGAATCTTATCTTTAGAAAAACATTTGAGAAAACCCTTAATTTCATTTAAGGATAAAGAAGCCCCAATCCTAGGTGAATACTACAAGAGAAAAATATGGGTAAATGTTGTAAGACTTAAATTGATCCTATAGTGTGTAGTCATTAGGTCTTTTAAAATCCCAAAGAGGTGTGCCCTAAATGCATTCCCCAAATCCTGTTAGGAAAAAATCTAGTGACCATCACCATCTAGCGAATCCCAAATGGAATTTTTATTTCTCCTACTGGAGGAAAATTTGTGAAAAAACTTTGTGTTTCCATCACCCTCTTGAATCTAAATCATCTACCCTTTAAGCACCAACTTTCCTCCTCAACTTTAAGAAGATGAGCCTTCTTCTTAGCTAGAGAACTTAGATCATCTTTAAGAGCTTGAAGAAAAACTTAAAGAAATAAGAGAAGATTGGAATGATTTAGTGCAAGCCTCAATACATTCTCGTTATATTTGTTGCTTACAAATGTGATTTCTTACACAACAATTAACATATACTTTTAAGTGCGACATCTTATTGCGTCAAATATCCATAACAAAAACAGAGGGAGAAAACTAACATCCTTTCCAACAATCACGAACTAATGCATGGGGGGAATCCTCATTTAACAAGGAATGGTTGAATTTGAAAGGGATCCTATGGATAGGGTAATTGAAGTCATGCTGGAGGCATATAGGTAAATGGTCCAAAATGACATTAGGGCAGATCCAGGATTGATGTTTGTCTACACTGGAAACCAGTGATTCAAGAAGGAGGAATCTATCCAAATTCTTGGCCACCCCATATGCACTGGTCCTTCCATTTATCCAAGTTGCACCCATGTAGATGGGTTAGGGATACTCTAAATTAGAATCCATGATTAAATATGAAATCATCTGAGCAAATGGATCTATATGAGTCTATTGGCCCCATATTTCGTTGACATATGTAGTGAATTTTAAGTCACTTTCTAAAATAAGATTATGTGCACAAAGCACACCACTATGAGATATAATTTTCTAGAAATTTTCTTTATCGAGGTAAGGGCCAAAATAGTTAACAAGAATGACCAGACCATCGAAACCCCAGAATGAACATTCCAAAATAATACCTGCCAGAGAGGAGAAAGGCCTAAGAGTGACATCCCTCAGATTCCACATAACAACAAGGCTTCCAAACCATCAATGTTCATAGCACAATTGAAACAATAAGGGAATATTCTCAATAAAACACCTCTGGATTTAGTAATAGGAACCATGATTTCCTACAAAAAGATAATAGATGGATGATTTATGGAAACAAATTTGTGGAGGGCATGAACCTTAGGAGGGCCCCCGACCCTTATAACATTCACATCCATAAGAATCATTGATAACCCTCAGTAGAGGGAATTTGTACTCTAAGGGGCCTTGGAAAGTCCAAGGAGATAAGGATATCAATAAGTACCCTTGAAGGATACTGGCATGGGAGAAGTGTTTCTTAGATGCATTTTTTTTCTAGATAGTGACATTCTTGAAGGAGGGGAAGGAAGCAGTAGGGGAGATAGGGAGGCATGCAAAGAAGGGAAGGTAGGGATAGCCATGAAATTTAGAGAAGAAAGGAGAGAAGGGTCTAGAGACCCAAGATCTTTCTCCATAGAAACCCATTTAGATTATTCTAATAAAAAATGGGAGCTCGAATGAGTAAGAAGAAAGTTTGAAACCTGGTCCTGACTAATGGAGTCAAATCAAAAGGGAGAAGAGAAAATCAAGGTTTTGGCCAATCACTTGGAGCTTAGTGTAGGGTTTATTAAAATGGGCTTCTCCATTAAGCTAAAAATTGTAGGAGAGGGAACATAAGAATTACATGCAAGACTAACCATTAAAGAAAATTCATTGACCGAGTGAGAAGTTTAGAGCTTACCTGACTGAGAATTGATAATAGACTGTGTAGTCCACACTGGTTGAATAGTGGTAGTCAAGCTAGTAGAAGCCACACAACCAGTAGCAGCTAAGCCATATATAGGATCACTCTTCACCACATTCCAAGAAAAAACATCCTGAGACGAGGGAATGAATGGGCCCCTGTTTGGATCGAGTTCGCCCAACAACCAGTTTTGGGGCTAAAAGCCCATGTTTGGGGTAGAAGTCCCAAATTTTGTAATGAAGATGTAAAGTCTCCACATTTTGTGGTCGCGGAGTGTGAAGAGATCAAAGGGTTGTCCACCCTTGCTTTGTAAAGTATCATGTCAGTTGTAAAGATCTACCCATGGTCCATAGACCACGAGATTGTATAAATAGGGAGTTGTAGAGAGTCTAAGAGGGGAGTAGTAATGGGAAGAAGAATTTTGGGTAAGAAGTTCTAAGTGTTCTCGATTCTTAGTGTAGTTAGAGGCTCTGCAGCTGAGTGCATGGAACCCTGTAGCTATGTGTGTAGGGCGGATAGAGTTTATACTAAACTTGAGATATCAATAGAGAGAATTATTCTGCAACCATTATGTATTTTGTCTCTATTTAATGCATCTGATTATATTATTTTACGATCTGGGTTTACAATATAATGCTTATTTGATGCGTGAATGTATTTGATGATATCTGTTAATTGAACGCAAACAAGAGTAAAGGTTTACACGAAGGTAATTGTAAATGCATGGTAGATTAGGTAACACTTAAGATAACCTGGGAACTTATACAATAACGCATTCACAGAGGCACATAAGTTCCTGGACCTTAGGTTAGGGTTGCATGAAGATCATTCGAGTATCTTCATGGAGGTAATGAAGGGCGGAAGAGAAGGAACATCGATAAACCCTAAAGGCTTGTCGATCTATATGAAGGCGGGATCAAGAAGTATAGATCGACATCACGGCATCTCAGGGTGCGAAAACTTGGTTCCTACATCCCCCCATATTTCTTTGAGTGAGACTTCGGTCCACGCTCTGCGGGATGATGCTGAAAGGGCCAGTAGTGTAGGGATTTGCTTGGCTGACTAATGTTGAACCTGGCTTAGGGCCCATCAAGCCAACAAATGGTTCTGTTGCCGGAACCATGATCTACATAACGAGATGTGTGATTTCGTATTATTGGAATCTAACAAAGAAAGAAATTGAAACGTTTTTGGATAGGAAGATCCATGAATTCATGGCACAAGAAAACAAGAACCTATGATTGACGAAAGAAGAGTGCTTAGATAGATACCTGTACACAGAAATACAAGAAATCTTCTTCTGTTCCTTCTCGGTTGAGTTATATGAGTGGATTGTGAAGCTAGCAGATGGTCAAGGAGGGTGGAGGATTGACAAGTCGATTGTTTAGACACCAGAGCTAGTAAGGAGGTTAAAAGCTTCTAAAGATAAGATCATGCCCAGTGTTAACCATTGGATCAACCGCATCATAGGAGGATTTGTGACCGAGTTCATAGTTGATACCTTTGTCAGTTACAGTGAAGCAGAGCGCTACTTCTTCAAAGGACCATGAGGTAAGTATTTAAAATCACTAAATAATTGGATGAAGATGCTCTTGTGTGAACAACGGGTTATGCGGTTACCTTGATGTTTGGAGCTACACGAAGTGGAAAAGCTTTCAAGGATAGAGGAATAAAAGGTCTTGAGTATATCCCAATGATCAAACTCCCTTTAAGTGATGACAAGGGTTCCCATGAATACCTACACTGCCTCTACCCTCATCACATAAATCCACACCACCTCCATCCTCACCTCCACCACTCACCCCATCACCCACACCATCGCCACCTCCACAGTTCAATATGGTAAACTCCATAAAACTACCTGTATTCAAGGGCATAGGGAATGAGGACTCAGATCAATTTTGGTTCATCATAAAGGTTGTATGGGAATCTTAGGGCATTGTGGATGATCACATGAAGAAGGCGACATTGGTTAGTGCTTTGCAAGTTCACACGCTAACCTGGTACATCAAGTACTCTAATGACAACCAGGTAGATACGCTGGTAGAGATCCAAACCGCGGTGAATAAAGAATTCAGTAGGCCAAAGTCTGAAGGCAGTTGATTATGAGATTCAAGGAAACCGTGATGAAAGCAGGTGAGACCCCTTGGGAGTTAGATCAAAGATTGAAGTGTAAAATCTGTGAATCCAATATGAATTTGATAGATGGGCAGCACGGCAAGTGGTTCGTGGCTTTGTTCCTACCTCACCTAAGGGTTGCACTGTCACAAAAGAAGATTATTACTCAAGAAGAAGCCTTGGAGATTGAAATGAGAGTGCAGGAAACGTCGATGCAAGATCCAAATCTAGGGGTTCAGCAGATTCATGCATAGTTGCAAAACCTTTGTCTCTAAATGCAAACTCTGAAGCAGGATAGAATTGCTCGGCCAAAGGCACGCAAAGAGGTTTGGTGCATAAAATGCAAGGGTTAGGGGTATGACAAGGATCAATACCTAGTGTTTGCAAACTATGTTGCAACAGGAGGACCAATGCCTCTACGACTGGAGGTCGCAGGACGGACAAGTGCAAGGCCTGCACTATGGTGTGCTATATGTCAGGTAGCAGGAAAACACATGACTGATAATTGCCATTTGCTACAGAATTTTGTACAAACTCCACAGCAAATGTTCTGCAATTTATTTCAATCTATAGGCCATGCTGAGTGCAATTGTCGAAGTTACGAACTGATGATGGATAGGACACTCGCATAGAGAATGTAGACATAAACACAGCCTCCTGACCAAGGCGTTGGGGGAACATGAGGAGAATATAAGGGATGCAGCCAACATAAAACTTCCATATGGTAAGGTTTGAGCCTCCCAAGGAAGACTCGATGGTAAACATTATGC
This sequence comes from Pinus taeda, assembly GCA_000404065.3. NCBI lineage: Eukaryota > Viridiplantae > Streptophyta > Pinopsida > Pinales > Pinaceae > Pinus > Pinus taeda. The sequence goes on from APFE030707915.1 coordinate 73,381, forward strand.
TACAGAGCAGAACCACGACAAGGGAGGATAAAGGGAGGCAGCCTACAGAAGATGCATGGGTCTGTAAAGCACCAGAAAAGGAGACTGGGTTTGATTTGGAGCATGCAAAAGACACATTTATGGAAGCAAAGAAAAGCTTCGTTGAGGCCTCTACCTCCAGCAGTCAGGAGAAACCAGTTGAAGAAATGGACCCATCCATGCATACCACATTCTTGGAGACCTGCATGAAGCAGTTCCATGATAGTAAGGCTATGAAGGGCCTGCAAGAATTGATCAATTGGCACACGAGTAAGGATATCACTACTAGTGAACTGCGCGTGGTCAAGAAGCTTCACAAGCACAAGGCAAGGACCGGACGGGAGATGAGACTCATCGCCCAAATAGGGGAATATAAGATGGACTAAGTTATCTTAGATATGGGGTCCGATGCGAATTTTTTGCGAAAACAGACCTGGGAGAGAATGGGGAGACCTGTGCTCTAGTGGTGTCCAATACGGTTAAGAATAGCGAATCAATAGAAAATAATCCCAATGGGAAGGTTACAAGGGGTCACAGTTGACATTAAGGGTGCAAGCGCATTGGTGGATTTTGAGGTAATAGAGATTGTGGATGACAACAATCCCTACCTTGGACTCCCTAGAATCAATTGGGCCACTGACATGAATGGGGTAATCAACTTGAAGAAACGGAAGATGATATTTGAACACAAGTCGCTCTGAGTAGTGGTGCCACTAGATCCCATGGAGGGACTGCGCTATACATAATCAAGAGATTACGAAAGTGATGACGATCTAGACCAGATTTACAAGATAATGGCGCAAGACTAGGATTGGGTGAATATGACAACGGACAAATGCATTACATGGGATCGCAAAAGCTCCTACATGTTAGATTTAGATGAATAATTGGAGCATTGGCAAAATTGGTTGCATGAAGTCTCAATGCTGCATTGTAATATGATGAGAAAATCACTGCATTATGTGTCATCTGAAGCCAGGAATCTACCTCATAATGATGGGCTAATTGATGTTGATTGCTTTTTGGATGTATTTGAAAGAGAACTATAGGAGAAACATAGTTTCCAGGCCTCAAAATGGGTACTGCATGCCACGCCTACAAGACGATGGGGTACGTACAAATATAGTTTTAGTGATTGGTGCGATTGTAGGAGGATGATGAGAATACAATTTGGGTAGCCAAAATTTGCGCTACGAAACCGCTGTGTATGCTCTTTTTTCTGTTTTTAGTAGTCAACTTCCAAGGGGGTTTATGAGCAATTGAAAATTCATTTTTGAAAACTGAAAGAGGTTTTTCTTTATAACATACTTAGATACAAAAATATCACTCAGTTTCTTTAAATTGATTATGAGGTGGAAGAAATTGATGACCTAACTTGCGCTACGAAACTGTCGAAAGTCATTGAGAAAAAAGCTCTGTTTTTTGGTTTTAGTAATTCACTTCATGATCAGTTTCTGGCCAAATGCAAAAGTATTTTAGAATTATGAAAGTTTTTTCTCTTCATAAAATCTCCATCTACAATCACCTCTCTTACTTTCCTAAAAAATGTTACCAGTTGAGAGAAACAAGGCTTTCTTTGAAGCCATATTTTCAGAAATCAGAATTTTCCAGTTTTACACATGTTGTTCAAAGACAGTTAGGTCATGGATCAACAAAGAATGGTATTCATTTTTGTTTTTATGTGGTTTTGGAATGGAAAATCAAGATATAAGCATTAACCCTAAGGCTAAAGAAACTCCACTAGCAGAAATCAGTAAGCTTGTAAGGACCAGGTCAAAAAGATTTGTTAAGCTGAAACCTAGAAAGTAGGTGAAAGAGCAAGTGAGTAAAACATCAATGATTATTCTTTAGACTCCCTAATATACAAAGGAAAAGATAGCAGAAGTTAAATAAATGACACAAGATCAGTGAGCTATCACCTTTTAAAATTTAACTTTGTGACAAACAGCTTGCTGTGCAAATAGTTCTTTATAGCTGTCATATTTTGAAGAGAGTAGTTTGGGTTATAAAGGGAAATTGCCATGAAGATTAAAGCATAAAATAAGGCTATGTCTTTGGATAGGAGCCTATAGAGATTTAACTGATCATGGATGACCTCAGCTTCACACAAGCTTTCGTCTAGATAGGTTACATTTATTTCTACCAGGAGCTGCAAGGGGATTTATGTGTTTGTTGGACTATTTTGAGCTGTTGGTTTCAAAAGGAATTTGCAGGCAAAGGAAGATGAGTTTCAAATATATGAAGGAGGTTTTTTCTAAGAAAATAACAAGTAACAAAAACCTCTTTCAAATTTCTCCCAGGTGCTACCACTTTGGAGATTCAAAGTTTCCTTTGAGACCTATTTTCAGAATTCAGATTTTTTCTTGTTTTATACATGATTTTATAATGCAGATTTCGGACAACTGAAGCTGGTTTTCAGAAAACTAAGAGAGGTTTTTCTTATAAAATTTCCTATCTACAAAAGCCTTCTCCATTTTTGTAAAGCTATCAAGGATCAAGATATAGGAGCTCAGGAGTGAAGCCTTCTTTTCCAGGAAAAATCGAGTTATTTTTATTGGTTGATGAAGTGGCTGAAGGTGAAAAGGTTGTTTCTTGAGGAGGGAGAAAGGTAAAACGTACTTAAAGTAGTTCCACATTAGCATGACAAAGAGTATCAGATCATTCATTTGACAACTGGAGATATTCAGTTAAAGGAAGAGTTTGAAGACACTAGTCTACATGTGCCAAGTCATCAAACTGATATCTCCTTAATGATAGGCAAAGTAACTTCACGAAGGTAGTCAAAATATTAATGTTTGGTTGATGGCCAGCATGGTTAAAAGATAGGATTCATTTCAAAGAATATTTGGATTAGTTTGGATTAAATGTAATAATTAGGTGTTTGAGTCATAGTAGGACTCTAACTCTTAATTTGAAAAGGTGTCAGTCCTAGTTTTATGAATCTAGTTAGTAGTTAGATTTGGTGTCAGTTGTAAAGTCTAATGGTCTAGCCACTTGGCAAACTTGTTGTAAAGGCTATATGCCTATAAGTAATATAAACTTCAATGTACACATGGTTGGAAAATGTTATAGAAAAGGACTACTTTTGTAAATGCTGTGAAGGGACTGATATATACAAAAGAAATTTAACTTTTCTGAATCTGAGATTCTTAGTGTACTTTAGTGAGATTTATCTTTTATCTTTGATATGTTTTACTTCCATATTCTTAACTCTTATTACTTAGAATTCATGGAGGAACGTGTTCTGACTTCCTTTAAGTGTTAAACTATGGTGAGTTGAGTTCTTGGGTCCTACCTTTGGATGTTTTTCTTCAATGTTTTAATACTTATTACTCAAAATTCATGGTTATTCATGCTCTGACTTCTTTTAAGTATTAAACTTTGATGAATCACTTTTAATACTTTCCTTTTGAATACCTTGATGTATCATTACTCAGAATTCATGCCCACATGCTCTGACTTATATGAACTTCAAGTTATTGAGACTTTCCTGAATGTGTTACTCTTTCATTGAAGTATATACAAGCCTCAATTTTATAAGAAGAGCTATTTGTTATTTTTATCTCTATCACTGACTACATAGCCCAATGGTAGCAAGTCTCCATCTTTCAACCTATAAACATATAAAATCACAAACCATAGAGTTAGCCATCTATCTATATCTTTAATCAATATCATTAATCATTGAGAGAGCCCTCTCAGACTGAGGAGGCTAAGCCTCAGCCAAAAGATTGTTTTAAAATAGTTACACTGAGATTGAATTGATGAGCAGCCTATCAGGGTCTTATTTTGGTGATAACACCCGGGTTGGGGTGCTGCGTGATTGGAGGATTGTGAGAAGCAAGGAAGTGTCACAGGGTTCACAATAGCATGAAGGAAGCTATGCTACCCAGGGAGAAATCACGTAGGTCAGCAGGAAAGTGATAGTTAAAGTCACTGTTCATGATTTGATGGTAGAAATGCAGCCAAATGGAGCGGGAAGCTGGAATTTAAGATGAAATTTATGGGTAAGATCCTTGAAAATATGCCACCAATCTGGCATTAATGAATGGAATGTGGGGGGAATGGTTGGATTTGAATTCAAAATTCCCTATAAACTATAGGTGGCTGCCTAGCGAAAAACACTTGGCATTTTGAGAATTTAATTGTTGATCTCTCAGGCGCACATGAACTCAGAATTATTTGAAGCTATGATAGCGAGTTCAACATTTGAGAAATTACCAGAGATGACATGAGAACTGTTGATTAGTGTCATGTCGACACCTACAATAGCTATGGATACCGAAGAAGTGACAACTGAAGAGGTTGTGCCGAAAGTGGTTAGGGAGGCTGAAGAAGCTGCTCTAGAGGTTGCAGAAGTACTAGCTGAAGTTCCAAAATCACCATGGACACCTAGAACAAAGCCAACCCCAACCAAGGAGAGCGTGAAGGATAAGCAAGAAACCTACGATACTGGTGCACACATCACCAAGAAGAAACGCACCAAAGGACAAGCCCATCGCATAGGAAAAGGGCAAAGCCATCAATCCAGAGTTGAAGGAGGAAGAAATCAACGACATCCCGATGGATGATGATGACTTGGGAATAGATGTGGAAGAAGTTGAAGTCTAGGGTGCTGACCTTATCACTCAGTTGCTTAAGTATGTCCCTTCACGCAAGGGCAAGACTAAGGTGCCAAAAGATATCGATGAGAGCAAGGTCCCCTTGCAAACCCCTCCGCTGTCGGATGAGATTGTCTTCGAAGGACCATGCTTAGGTCAGGTTCCTCTGTTAAAGCTCAAAGACTAGGAATTAGCCGACCATGAGAAGTTCCCGCACTTAGTGATCAAGCAACTTATGTGCCGCATTATTGATACAACCACTGGGATGACTACATTGGAGCCGCAAAAGTGGCTTGGGGGAGTAAACAAGGCAGGTCTCCTCAACCTACTATGGGTTCGGCACTACAACCGCACCCCAGTTACAATATTGGTTATCAAGAAACTGCTATATTTGGTGCATGATGGGCGTCTGTGGCTGGAGGAGCCAATACGCATCATGGACAGATTTATCCATAGGATCACGTGGTTGCCCTACACACGAGAAAATTCAGCCATGATGTTTGGTGGAAAAAGTGGCAAGTAGGCCCTCGCAGAAGCCATGAAGGAGAAATATAAGCTTGTAAAGAAGCTGAGCAGATATTCCATATCAAGTTTCAGTGACCCTATAGTCAAGGTGGCCATGCAAATTTTAGCTGGAAAGGTGATGAGGAAGTGTCGTCTAGATGAGGTGTCGACGCCTGTCGTCGTGCTAGCAACCCAGTGTGCCAAAGGAGTCTAGTTAAATTGGGCGCACTATCTTTGCGGTGAGTTCCTTGAGAACTGTCGTGAGGCACAGGAGCTCAATAAGTCTTTCCACTACGTGTGGTGTTAGCTTGTTGGGGCCTGACCCAGGTTCAGAGTTAATTAGCCAAACAAATCTCGGTACTACTAGCCCTTTAGGTAATAGTCCGCAGAGCGTGGACTGAGGTCTCACTTGAAGTAGTATGGGAGGGTGCTAGAACCAGGTTTACACACCCTAGAGATGTTTGATGAGGTCATAGGGTCCACGATTTGACCTTGAATGCAGGTTGCTTCGTGCACTTTCTCGCACCTTGCAGCTTGATATATTACCTTTGCGCAACCCTATCCAGGGGCTGAACACCCTGCTCTACATTATTACCGAAGATCTTACTGGTATTCCAATGTTAGTTGATTATCTTAGCCTACTTGTTTGTTTTAAATATACTTAACAACATAAATCATTCATACAGGTGCACACAATAAATAAACAATATATTTGCAAAGTATATCAAACATGTATTAACCCAAGAACAGATACACAAAATTGTGAAAATACTTCTCTTTTTTAATTCCTTATTCTATTACAGACTCGACTTATCCCTATGCACTTAGCTGTAGGGGTCTGTGCACTCATCTGCAGACTACTAGGCCTCTACGCACTTAGCTGCAGAGCCTTCTCCTATTCTATGACCCAAAGAAACTCTACACTTCTATTCAATCACTTAGACTTCTCATGATATCTTGTCTTCTCTATCTTATATTCTTCTTTTACACTTAGAGCCTTGCTCTATTTATACAATCCCATGGTCAACGGACCATGGGTAGGTCTATCCAGTCAACATTACATTACAAAACTAAGGCAGACAACCCTATGAATCTATCATACTTTCGCGCCCGTGCTCGTAATTTGCGGAGCTTTACAATCAGGATTCAATCAAAACTTGGGCTTTGAGCCCCAAAACATGCCTTGGGGGGATTCCATGCCCAATAGGCACCCAACACAAACATCGTGACTCATCCTTGAGTCACTTTGTCGGTGTGACGATCTTTGCACAAAGTCCCTCCAACTTCTCTCGAACTGTACAAAGGTCAGCATTGCATTGAGCTGTTGCTTGCTGGATCTACTGCATATGATGTTTTGAGACCTATATGTCGGGAGTGCTTCTGTACATCAATGTGTGCATCCCTTGTATGTGCACAAGTTTGCCTTTGATGTCTGCCGTGATAGTGAAGGCCTCGTCGATCCAAGGCTGGATGTGCACTTTTAGGACTACTTCCTTATGTTGTTCTGCGTCCACCTGCTCCTTCAGTGCTTTATCCTGTTGCATTCGCACAACCCTCTAGGTGAGGACCACTGTCTGCGCAGTTCCTTAGACACTGCCATACTATTGTTGGAGTTCTCATGCCTTTGTCTCTAAGTGTTGGATGTTGGGATCCTCCTGCAGAGTTGTGAGGACCCCACATGATTCTTCCAACATGATGGTGCAGTCTCGTATTGCACCTTCAATTTCCTCCAATCCCGTTGTGATAGCGTTGGCGCACTATTCTCTGACTTCCGGGGGATTGGATGGCTAGGCCTTTAACCATAGCTTGGCGATATGAAGATTCAACTCCAACTAAACCTTCATCATTTCCTCCTCGACTTCGCGGACCCCTGCTTCTAACCTGTGGATCCGCGCCTCCACTAGTATATCTCCTGACATGGCCAGCTCTAGGAGGCTTTAGTGAGTGTCGTCTATCACCCATATCAGCTGCTAACTCTGTGGCACCAATTCATCACATTGCAAGCTTAGTTGTTCCATATTTATCTTCTACTCACTAAGGACTTGGAGCACGCAACTCTCTCTATCTCACAGATTTGCAGTTTTCCCATCCTATAACACATACAATGTCTCGCGCGGGAGGGCATCTAGATTAACACCGAGACCTTTTAGTGTGCTAACCAAAGGACTTTTGGTCTCATTTGATGCCACTAGTGCCCCTTCCAGTAGCACTATTGTGTTCGTCCTTCGCGCGCGCAACCTCTGCTCTGTTGCCGTTGATCTGATTGTGAGGTTGGTCGAAAGTGTACCAACCTAAGGGGAACACTCCTATACTTCCTGCAACTATGCTCTGAGGGCCCCCAACACAATCTGGTTCTCCTGCATGAAATCTTGGAGAGCCTCATTGGTGACATCACGCATCATCTCATTGATGTCATGTAGATCACCCTTGGTTAGGGTGATCGGGTCAATGGACAATTTCGAGGCCTTGACATTCTTCTGCAACCCTGCCTATTCTGCTGGGTGCTGGCACTTCAGCTGTGTTGACGTGGTTCGTGGGTCTGTGCCTCCTTCTTTTGTTTCTATTTCCTTTGCTTCTTGGCCCTACGAAGGCATTGTTTGGCCTTCGGGTGCCTTTGTAGCCTTTTCCTGCCCAGCTGCTTTCTATGCCATGTCTTGCGCTGCCCACACTTCTGCTGTTGCTGTTTCCTTCCTTCGTTTTTCAGCCAACTGTGCGATGCAAATTGACCTCGTCTTTCTTCTTTTGTGCTGCTGACTTCTCGAGTTCTGCAATGTCTGGGGCATGCCATTCCAACAGCCATGCCTCCAGGACACTGAGAATGATGTCATCAGTGGCTATAAAGGGTAGCTTTGTCCACTGTTTAGTCGGCTCCTTGCGTGCCCTGATATATATGTTATGCATATCTGCCTTAAATTCTACAAAAATCTGCAGACTCTTGTACACCGTGGGTGACAACCGCGGCTTATGGTTGATCCACACTCTAAGGTTCATCTCCATGAACACCCAGAAGATCTTGCTGTCACGTATCCTTGTAGCATCCTTCGTGGCCCACAGCAAAGCGTACTTCACATCCTCCGGTAAATATTTGTCAATTATGGGTAATTGACTATCCTCCGACAATTCCCTAGCTACGAGAACTATGGACAACAACAACCATGCATAGTGGAAAGTTTCGCCCTATTCTTGGGCTTCGCAGACTTTTATAAAGATAATGTGCAGAGGAATTCAAACTAGTTAAAATGGACCCCCTCGGCGCACTGCTTGGCCAGTGCGACCACCGACGTAGGTGCCTCGTCTGTGTCACACTTGCGCATAAATTTTACTACCAGGAGTTGGGTTGCCATGCGTACAACTTTGTCCTTGATGCTGGAGATGGCATAGCCCTCTTCTTCCTTTCCAGCTTATACTTTGTCTTCATGGCCTCTGCGAGGGCCAAATCACTGCCCTTCCCTTTTGATATGTCTGCGGGGTCCTATCCTTTGTATGGAAGCCGGGAAACATGATGAATCAGGTTTTTCGTGATGTGGATGGGCTCCTCCAGCCATAAATACCCATCATGCACTAGGAAAAGTAGCTGCTTGATGACAAAAATGGTTATTGGGCCATGGTGGAAGTGCGACACCCATAGTAGGTTCAGCAGCCTGGACTTTTCCACTTTGCGAAATCATTTCCATGGCTCTAAAGCTATTACCCCCCTATGGTGTTCTACTTCATGAGGTTCCAGTCTAAAGGTGATGGAACTTCTCATGGTCAGCGAGGTCCCAATATTCGAATTTCATGCTTGGCACGTGGCCCAGGTGCGTGCCTTCAAACATAATGCCATCTGGGAGGAGCGAGGTTTGGAGTGAGCTCTTGGCCTCGTCTAGGTCCTTGGGCACTTTAGCCTTCCCTTTTCTCAAGGGGACATAGGTGGGAAGTTTTGTTGTAGAGTGGGTACGTTGAGTATCCACCTCCATGCCTTCATCTTCTTGTCTTGCAATGATAAGGGCCTACAGATCTTCTTCTTCTTCGTCTATTTCTATAGTGATGACTTTCTTCTTCTACTCCATCGACAGTTTGTTGCACAGCGGGTTCCGTGGGGACACGCGTACGGGAGCCATTACTTGTTTGTCCTTCCTGGGTCTTGGTGTGCGCAGTGATTTTGGGATTTCTGCCACAATCTCGACACCTTCTGGAACATCCCCCATAGTTGGGGTCTGCATAGCCTCCTCGGTGGTCTCTTCTGTTATGTCCATAACATCCTGAGTAGTTGCCATAATATTCGTCTGGAAATCTAGCACTCGCAAACTCAGGGGCTCAATCAACACTCGACTCACAACACTCAGGGCTCTGCTCAATCACTTAATTTTCAAATGACTAAGCGTTGTTTGTTGGGTAGCCCTTTGTATTTTATAGTGCTTTTTGAATTTGAATTCGACCGTTCTCTCCAATTCCGGTTCATTAATGCTTTCTTTGCAGCATATTTTCCTAAATCTTGCCCATAAATCGTGTGTTAAATGCCTGCCACTCGCTCCATTTGGCATTAAGTCGAGCATCCCATCATGAATAGTGACTTCAACGGCCACTTTCTGGCCAACCCGCATGGTAGCACAACCCTCTATGCGCGGTCACAGACCTTGTGGCTCTTTGCTTCTACACGCATCTCCCATATCACGCAGCTCCCGGGCAAAATAGTTTATAGTCTCGCTCCCTTCCAACTGCCTGGAGCACTAAGACTATCCTTCCCTCGGCTATTCAGGTGGTCGCACCACCCGTGAGAAGTTTCATTTGATCATTCATCATGTTTCTTGGAGAATCTCTACCTTTTACTATTATGGTCGGCGTCACATACTTTATTACTTGCAATGCGCTACCTTGGTCAGCATGTTTAGCAATATGTGATCCAATCCAAGGCATTAGATTGATCAATTCACGATAATAGGCCTTAACCTTATTATCATGATCGCACGCACCCCGCCTTACCATTCTGGTCTTTCTGCTGAGAAAATATTTCTTTATTACGTCCTCCATCTTCTTGACTTCCACGTCCATCAAAGTGCTTTTCTTCCTTAACCATACCCTTTCTTCTTCAAGTGTGTGGAGTCTAAGGTTTCCTTGTTGGATTTCTTCCTCAAGCCCCATGTGTTTGTCTCTTGCAGCTATGTGATCTCTTCCTTCTGAGCTTCACAAACCCTCATATCTATTGGTGCTACTATGCATGAACTAGGTTGTGCATGCTCCATAGGGATTACAACATTCGCTTCATACTTCAGCTTCAGAAGTGCCCACGTGGTCAAGGTTTTGCACATGGTCCTATAAGCCCAGAGAACTGCTGGTACACATAGGTCGTAGTTAGTTCATTTCTCATGGTGGACCATGTTCAGTGCTTTGCGTACTTTGTCAAAAACTTTTGCGTGAATATGCTTTTGCATGCTTGGTTTTTCCATACTTCCTGGTCCCAACTGGAGGGGTCGTTCATGCCATTGTCTTGCCTGCTCCAGCTTGTCGATTATGTTTCCTATAGCAAGGACAATGTGCGTTCGTGCAGGTTGCACACCATATGCTTGTACCCATTTGGAAAGGTGCGCACATGGGTTGTTTCATCTGCCATACTTGGCTTTCATCCACATTTGAGGCTTTCCAAACCACATGCGCATCATCCTTCTGCATTCACGCCAGTCCTTAAAAATTCTTTGATGCGTACCCCACCATATTGTGGGCATAGCATGTAGTACGCATTTTAGAGCATCAAAACACTATTGTTCCAATACTTCTTTCTCAAATTTGTTCAGGAAATCATCCAACTCGATCAACCTGTCATACATAGGCAGATCTCTTACCTCTGTTGCCACGCAGTGCAGCGACCTTGTCAACATGTTACAGTTGAGCATAGTTACCTCATGTAACTGGTTCTGCCATCATTCTATTTCCTCGTCTGAATCTGAGGTGCAGGAGCTTTCATGTTCGCACGAGTTCGTGCCATCCACGGTTGGATTCGCCCAGTCCTACTCCCACGTGATTATCTTGTAGATATAGTTTAGATCATTGTCACTATTGTAGTTGTGCACTGGCTTTGTGTAGTGTGATCCTTTCGTAGTTTCTAAAGGTACGACTACGCACAGTTACTTTTTCTCAAAAATAATCTTGCACTTCTTTACATTTATCACTCCATTCATGACAGTGGGCCAGTCTATTCCCAGTAGTGCGGGATAGGGATTTCTGTCATCAACAATCTCTATCACTTTGAAATCAGCTAGCACGCTCGCACCTTCGATATCTACTGTTATTCCCTGTAATATTCCCATAGGTAGGATCTTTTGCTAGTTCACCATTCACAATTGAATAGGAGACCATTGCAACGTAGGTCTACCCATGCGCTCCCACGTCTGCTTTGGCAGGACGTTTGCATCCGATCCTAGATCCAAAATCACTTGATCCATTTCATATTCCCTGGTCTGCGTGGTCAATCTCATATCTCTCCCTATTCACGTTGTGTTCTTCTCGAGCTTCCAGACTACACATGGTTCTCCTGGCGTGGTTCCAACACATCTAGTGATGAGTTCTTGCAAACCCTTCACAACTTTTCTATCGCACAACAGCTTCATTCATGTCTCCAAAAATGTAGTGAGCATCGATGGGTCCATTTCTGATTCTAGTTTATATTTACTTCTTGAAGTGGAGGCATCAACGAAGCTCTTCTTAGCTTCCATGAATGTCTCCTTAGCGCCCTCTAGATAAAATTTTGGTTCCTTTGTTAGAGCCTTACAAACCTAGGAACTCTCGTTGGTCTGCTTGCCTTTGTCATCTCTTGTCATGATACCACTTTGGAGCAGGATATTTACATCTGGGTATTCCTCGCGAGGCTCAGGCCTCATCATTTGTAGGTTCTGAGTCGGGGGAGGTTGAAGTGCTCCTTTATCGTGCAACCTCACTATTAGCGCGGGATAGTCCTTTGTCTCATCATCGAACTGGCTACAATATAAGCATGATGGTCTCGTTGGATTTGTACAATTATGGGCATAATGCCGTGGCCCTCCGCAATTTTAACATATCAGTTGTCTGTGACCTCTTCCTGGTCCCATTCCACCTCGACGTCGTCCATGCCCTCAAAATCTAGTGCACGCCATCCCTGTATTTTGATCGAGGGCCCGTGTTTCGGTCTGAACTCTATAGGTAGGAGTCCGATCCATCATCGGTGCATAACTTCTATAGGTACGCTCATCATGGCCTATTGACCTGTAGAAATTACAGAACAACTACTGGGAATTCTGCATATACATCTATAATAGATGGAAGTTATCTGTAGCATGCTTCCCTCCTATCTAACAAGTCGCGCACCATAATGTAGGTACCACACTTGGTATTTCTTGTGCCTCTGGTCTCAATGGTATTGGTCCTCCTCCCTCCAGGTAGTTCACTAAGACTGGACAATGGTCCTTGTCATGTCCCTGGCCTTTGCACTTTACGTACCATACCTCCTCGCGCGCTTCTAGGCAAGCCGTCCTGTCTTGTTTCAAAATCTGCATCTCAAGGCACAATTTTTTCAATTGCGCATGGATCCTTTGAACTCCCAGTTTAGGATATTGTATTAGGGTCTTGTACAGTCTCATTGTGATCTCTAGGGCATCGACCTGAGTGGTTAGCTTCTGCTGTGACAACGTGTTCCTTAGATGTGGCATTAGCGATGCTACATACCATGCGTTGTGTTTCCCATCTGTCAAGGTCATATTGGCTTCATGAATCGTACACTTCAATCTCTGATCCAGCTCCCAGGGGGTCTCACCTGGAAGCATCACAATTTCCTTAAATCCAATGATCGACTGTGTTTCTGATTTTGGCCTGCTAAATTCCTTGTTCAATGTAGCTTGGATATCTGCAATCCCTGCATTCGGATTGTCATTGGAATGCTTAATGTACCAAGTTAGTGCACGCTCCTGCAAAATGCTGACCAGTGTTGCTTCCTTTATATTGTCATCTATGACTCCCTGCGCTTCCCGTACAACCCTTACCACGAACCAAAATTGGTCCGGATCTTCATTCCCTACTGCCTTGAACACCAACAACTTTATCACACTTGCCATATTGAATTGTGGTAGTGGTGGAGGTGGTGTGGGCAAAGACGGGGGTGAATATGGTGAAACTGGTGGTGGTGTAGGTGGGAGTGGTATGTGCGGAATTCGTTGCTTTATCAAACTGATCGCACTTCTTGGTGAAACCTTCGTGAGCTCTTCCTCGATTTCTCACGAAGGTCAAATCAAGGGGCTAGTTTCTAGTTCTGCGCTACCTTCATTTCTGTAGATCTTCCCACTTCGCGTAGCCCCAAACATCAATTTATTCGCATAAGTCGCTTTTCACATAGTAGAATTTTAATCCAAGTGTTCAAATATTTAACATACTTACCTCGTGGTCCTTTGAGGAAGCGTCATTCTGCCTTGCCATAGCTGATTGAAGTATATACCGTGAACTCGGTGATAAATCCTCCTATAATTCAATCGAGCCAGTGATCCACAGTGTGCGTGACCTTATCTTCTGATGCTTCCAGTATGTGCACCAACTTTGGAGTCCACACAATAGGTTTGTTGAGCCTATACCTTCCTTGACTGTCCGCTAGCTTCCCGATCCACTCATACAACTCAGAGGGGAAGGATGCAAAGAAAATTTCATGGATTTCCGTATATAAGTAGCAATCTAACCACTCCTCCTTTGATAATCGTGGATTCCTGTTTTCCTGTGTTGCAAACTCATGAATCTTTATGTCCAACCACTCTTCAATTCATTCCTTTGTTGGATTCTAGTGATATGACATCAGAAATCTCTATGCAGATATCGGTCCCGATAATGTTAGGGCCTGACCCAGATTTGGAGTTAATTAGCCAAACAAATCCTGGTACTACTGGCCCTTTCGACAACACTCCGCAAACTGAGGTCTCACCTGAAGTAGTATGGGAGGGTGCTAGAGCCAGGTTTCCATACCCTAGAGATGTTTGATGAGGTCACGTGGTCTGCGGTTTGACCCTACTGTGCAGATTGCTTCGTGCACTTTCTTGCACCTCGCAGCCTAACACACTGCCTTCGTGAAGCCCTACCCAGGGGCTGAACGCCGCGCTTTATGTTATTACCAAAGATCTTACTAGTATTCCAACATTAGTTGATTATCTTAGCCTACTTGTGTGCTTTAAGTTATACTTAACAACATAAATCATTCATACAGGTGCGTGCAATAAATAAACAATATATTTGCAAAGTATATCAAACATGTATTAACCCAAGAACAGATACACAAAATTATGACAATGCTTCTCTTTATTAATTCCTTCTTCTGCTACAGACTTGACTTCTCCCTACACACTCAGTTGCAGGGGTCCACGCACTCAGCTGCGGACTGCTAGGCCTCTGTGCACTTAGCTATAGAGTCGTCTCTTACTCTACGACCCAAAGACACTCTTCACTTCGACTCAATCACTTAGACTTCTCATGCTATCCTCTCTTCTATATCTTCTATTCTTCTTTTACACTTAGAGCCTCACTCTATTTATAGAATCCCATGGTCCGTTGACGATGGGTAGGTCTATCCTGTAGGTTTTAACCCCGTACCGAAATTACCTGTATACAAATTCTAAATCACAGGAAAAATAAAAGTGTGAGAGCATAACACATAAAACACAGATACACAGAGATTTCCCACTGGATCCCAAAACCGAGACTACCAGCTTGATTTTTCATTATGTTCCTTTCAATGTTACAATACATATTTATACATGCTGAAGCATCCAATACCATGGACCGAAAAC
>APFE030707915.1:92819-182336 GCA_000404065.3 Pinus taeda
TACAATACATATTTATACATGCCGAAGCATCCAATACCATGGACCGAAAACCATCACGTCCAATACCATGGACCGAAAACCATCGCGTCCAAAAGACATGTGCGAAAATCATGCACAAAACCATAGGTGGGTCCGCCCAACCTAACATAGGGTCCAAAACCAAAATTTTTCGAGGCGCTGCCCCGGACCCCATAAAGTGGGGTTACGAGTACCCCACAAACCCCCTTTTAACTATGTGGAAAGAATATAACACAACCCAACATATCCAACCAACATTACATTAAAAACTAGGGCGGACAACCCTGTGACTCTATCATACTTTCACGCCCTGCGCCTATAATTCATGGAGCTTTACAATCAATATTCAGTCAAAACTTGTGCTTTGAGCCCCAAAACATGCCTTGGGGGGATTCCATGCCCAAAATGTGGCTCTTTATTTCTACTGTGCTAGTAGAATGGGAGCTACCAGAAGATAATCAATTCGCTTTGGTCACGTCAGACCTACCAGAAGCCGCGAAGTACGCTTCGTTGTGGGCAACCAAGGATGCACAGTGCATCAAGGACAACAAGGTCTTCTGGATCTTGATGGATATGAACATCCACATGCCTATCGATCACAAACCATGGTTGTGGATGACTGTGTTTGCCAACTTCCAGGGATACGCAGAGTTTAAGCATATTTTCTCCATGTGTCCATTAGGGCGCGAGAGGACCCTGCGCAGACATGGTACAACTTGCCTTACCTGACAACAGACAATGCAATTGATGCAGTGCTTGATCCTTGTCCAGAAAAGTGGCGCACTGCATCAGACTTGGCATTGGGAGCGAGTAAGTCCATTGTACAGTGCAAGAAGGAGGAGGCTAGGCTCAAGATGGCACAACTGGCCATGAAAAGGAAGAAAGAGGTCGCTGACAAGGCCCAGGCGGAGCGCGATGCTGCTCAACAGACAGAGAAGCAAAAAGGTGGAACAAAGCGGGGCTATTACAAAGGCTTGATGTCTTCTTCACCCGAGACAGAGGAAGAGATGGATGAACAAACAGGGCAACATGATGTGGACCCATAGGCGACATCCACTAGCATCAAACATCCAAGGGATAAAGAGAAAGGAGGGTTGAGGAAGAAATCCAAAGCCACTAAGATGTCACTGGACCCAATCACCCTCACAGAGGGTGATTTGCATGACATTGGAGACATGGTGCGGGATGTCACCACGGAGGCCCTACAATAGTTTGAGCAGCAATAAAAACTAATATTGGGGGCCATCTAGATAGGTCTGCAAAAGCTACAGACCCATGTGTCACAGGCTGGAAAGGTGTCCATTAGCCTTTCTATCAACACTTCAGAAGCTGCCGAGATGCTGCCCGCGAAGGTCTCTAGCGTGATAGTGCTGCCTAATGGAGCACTGACCATGCAGAATGAAGCTGACAGGCTCACTATCAGTGCCCTTAAGGGAGTAGGGTTGAACTTGGCAGCGTTCCCTAGTGATGCACTCCACCTATTACAGGATGGAGTGATTGTGGAGTTGAGGGCTTGTGAGCACTACGCTCCAGAGGTGATCAACGAGCAATAGATTAACAATAAGGATATGCCCCTACAATGCAACTCTGCCATCGCCGCCATGACCGAGGTAACCATGCAAAAAAGTGAATAATTCAAGTCATGGAGGAGGCATGCTGACCGGTCCTAGAGTTGGCCATTCCCGAGGAAGAACTAGTCGAGGTGCACGTCTGCAAGCTGGTTACAGGGGTGCATGGCGCTCACACAGAGATGGCTCGGGTTTAGTTGTAATTGAACATACAGATCACTGAATTACAGTTGAAGGCCCAACCTTCATCTACGCTAGAAGTGAAGGAGCAACATGCAACCGCTGTCATAGAGGTAATAATGGTGGTCAACAGTAAAGTAGCAAACTGCATGCAACTTTCTGAACAGTCGTTCGAGGTCCTGACAAGCTCGTAGGAGGACCCTAATATACAATGGCTAGAGATAGAAGCATGAGAAATACATCAACGTGATGACAAGGCAAAAGGCACAATGCAAACCGTCGCACTCACACAGAGACTGGAAAAGTTGTAGGAGGCCAAGTAGTTGAAAGAACAGGTAGATGCAACATAACACAAGGAGGCAGTGTTTAAGGTGTGACTGAAGCCCTGACTGGATGAGGTTTATGGTGTTATGACCTCTATTGAAGGAAAGCTTGTGACTCTGCAAGCAACTTAGTAGAAGCTTTAGTCTGACAGTTCATGAGAAATGACCGAGAAAATGGTTGAAGAAGTGAAGTAGGTGGCCGCACAGTGCACTGCCGCGGTTGCGGTCATACAGGTTGAGCTAGGAGGTCTTCATGCTAAGATCTCTGCACCTGCAAAGTGATTTGAGGGTGACTCACAATTTTGAGACCTGTTTTGGTTTCACACCAAGGTCTCCCTTGGATTTTGTCTTTGGTAAGGACAAAAAAGTTGAGGGACACAACGATGTGGACAAGGCAACTAGGCTCATTGAACAAATCCAAGAGATCCATCAAGCAGTACAGGAACAGCTGGAAAAGAGCGAGGCCAAATACAAGGCAAGGCACGAAAAGCATCAGATGGAGCATAGTTTCCAAGTTGGTGATCAAGTCGGGCTATATATCAAAAAGGACAGGATGCAAGGTGAAGGTAAAAAGCTAAAACCAATAAGGTATGGACCTTTCAGGATCCTTGAGAAAATTGGTGAGAATTATTTTTGCCTTGGTTTGCTAGCTTATATGCAAATCTACTTAGTCGTTAATGTAGATAACTTGAGACTATTTGAACCTTCATTAATTGAAGATCCTGAAGAAAAGAGTCAATTGCCTTCTATTGATGACATGCTACCTGAATATCTTAATGAATTGCAGGAAGACATAGTTCTAGATAGGAAGGAGAGAATGACACACAGGGGAGATGTTGAGTACCTTAGGATTGGGCTCAGGGGTTCAAAGCCAAGCAGTGCAAAATGGATAGAGATTGGACAGGTGAGAATCTAGACAGGAAGGTGAGAACGATGCATAGGGGAGATGTTGAGTACCTCAGAATTGGGCTCAGGGGTTCAAAGCCAAGTAGTGCAAAATGGATAGCGATTAGACAGGCAAGAAAGTTGTATCGTCACTTAGTCGATGCTTGAAAACCATTTTTTGGTGGTCCAAATTATTTTTTAGTGGGAAGGCCTTGATCCAAATTGGATCCTTAAATAATTCCATGATTGTTAAGAATGAATGACAAACTTCAAGAAATCTTATAGCTATCAGAAATAACCTCTAAATAATTGTAATTTGTAGCGAGCACGGAGCAACGAGGACCTTCGGTCAAAGCGCACTGACCATTGGCCCATGGAGACTGTGCATGGTGCAAAAATGGAAATTAGGAAGCTTAGATCCAGAAACAGAGGTTGTTTAGTATCGTTAGGAAAAACTACTCGAGAAGGAAAAGCCCCGAGTGCTCGGTCACAAGGGAAACTAGAAAGCCATGGGAAAGTGCTAAAACCGACAGGCAGGTACCGCGCTCAAAACTGGTGGAATATTGGAGGCATTTTGGGCGGTAAGCAGGTTTGGCCAAGAACCCAACGATTCCATACACCGAGTGGCGCGTGTCCGGTGGGGAGAGAGAAAAACTGCTTACATTGTGGACTAACAGTCAAGCAACTCAACCGTGTGATAGAAGCGAAGACCGTAGGATCTAGGGGCTCCATATTAACGATGGAGGTTCAACCCGATGGATGACCAGACCCAAGGGAGAAATAAGCTACAACACATAAAGTTTTGAAGTCTGATTTGACCGATGAATCAACAGAAGGTTTCGTTTCACAGGCATCTAGGAAATAATGGAAAAAAAACCGTTAAGGAAGAATTGACACTTAGTTTGCAAGGAGACAAGTGGCCACTTCTCTACGAAGCATTACACAGTGATGATGACGCAGGGCAGAGGAGTTCTAGTAGATAGAGGCAGGTGATCTAGAAAGCCAGGAAGCCGAAACAAACAGTGGAAGGAGTGAACTGGCTTTAAAGCCACGAGCTGATAGAAATAGGACAAGGAGATAGTGAGGCAAAGAATTAGTGAAGAAGCTGAAGGTCGAGAGACATAGAAAGAGAGGCAAAATTGCAGAGAACAGAGAAGCCATGTTGACCATCAGAGTAAGGGCAGCATCGAGCAAACAAAGACTAATTGAAGTTTAAATTCAGTAAGGGGAGTCTGGGAACTCTAAGGACTTGGGAATTCCAAGTGCCATCCTACTGATTATCCTCCATCAAGTGAGACTCAGATTGAGCTCCTTACTGTAAGACTCTGATTTTAAAAAACATAATAAAAACGCCACCATTGAAGGCCGGACTAGGAGACATAACCCAAGAGGATTGGGTGAACTCCTTATTAAATTTTGTTGTGTTTCTATTTTTCTTACCGTGATCAATTACTCTCTCAAGTGTTAGTGTATTTTGCAATCTTATCAATCCATTGCTTAATATAACATAGACACACACACCAACACATGAGTCTGTAATACCTTCATTAATTTCCTGAGGTCACCTAGAGGTGATTTCAGATCATTCAGTCTTCAACAAGTGCAACAAGGTATTGGCACCGCAGGTAAGTATCCCACTCACTTTCTCATATGCATATTGTGGTAAAAAAAATGTAAAAGTTACGAGTAAGTTGGTTTATAAGCTAAAAGGTGGTTTGTTAACTAGGCCTCCTTCGCTTAGTCAACAAAGACAAAACATGATGTTCTCTCACATGTGGCAGTAGTCGAATCAAAAACAGAGAAGGAGAAGGAAAAATGCAGTTAAAGATATGGATGCATAAGATGGGAGTTGATTACGAGGTGTGGGGAGTGATGAGGTGGTAGTGGGGACCAACAGCCAGAAAATGGAAACGTACCTTTGCTGCCAGCAAACCACCTCACCCCGAGTGACCATAAGAGGAAATAATCATCGTCCCCGTGCATTCAATTCCTCGAAGCTTGCTCTCATAGGTCGCTCTCATACCCAGGCAACCTACCGAAAGAAAAACTCCATCATTTTATTGCACGTGAATTCCTACAAGATTGCACAAGAATTCCTACAGGATCATGCACAAGAATTCCTACAGGATATAAAGAGTCTGTTTATAGGATTGGTCAAAAGGAGTTTCAAAGGGGAAAACACGGGAGTTGGCCACTGCAAACACCATGAATAGGTAGGCTCTGTAATTACATCCCTATTTACAAGTAATTGAACAAAAAATCCTCGAAGTTTGAGTGAATTTAGCAACCATGTAAGGGAATTACACACACAGTCATTTCAGTTTTGGTTCTGCGTTTGAAAATTGTCTCAACCCTCTCATCTCATCAAACTTCACCAACCAAGATGACAAGAGGGTTTAATAGGAGGGATCCCATTAACACTATGAGAATCCAACAACACCCCAAGTGCTTTAAATCTTCAAAATACATAATTGGATGGGGTTTTTCGAAAAATTTAGATGGTACGATGATGAGGTGGCCTGAGATTTATGTCTCTCCCTCATTCCACTCACTAGAAAACATGCCACTATTGTGGTAAGAGGCCACTCGTAGAACTCAACCCTGAGCTCATCAATAGAGTTGCCACACTTCCCCTAGGAATACCATCAAGGAATGAATACAAAAGAGTTACCCAGGTTGCCAAAAGGAAATTCTTTTTAGAAGGTGAGGGATCCACTGAGGAAAAAAATGGAGTAAGGAGGGCAAGTCTGCCATATCCCTGGAATGAGGTAAGCTACCAACTGATCAAATACATTTCATGTGAGGGTAGGTATAGTGTGGTCTATGGCTATCATTTAGGCTTCTTGAAGAATTGAGATTTGGAGCAAAAACACCCCCTCACCAAAGGCTCAACATACCATAACTCCTGCTGCAATCACTGATAGACTCAAGCATCAAAGTGTAGGAGGGAAATTCCCAACAGTTAGCTCACCATGGGTTAATTAGGATCCTTATAGAATATTCCATCCAAAACCTTAGAATTCCTATAACATGGTCAATTTTCAAAGCCATGCTCGTGGAGGAAGACATCAAAGCTATCACATATGATGTTAGTCCTATTGTTAGTGAAGAGGAAGAGGAAGAGGCTGAAGCAGAGGAAGAAGAAGTAGAGCAGGAAGATGAAGAAATAGAAGGAGATGAATATGAGATGGATGAAGAAGGAGATGAAATAGAAGAAAATGAGGAAGATGAAGAAGAAGAGGAGAAAGAGAAGGAGGATGATGAAGAAACAAATGAGGATGTTAAGGAGGAAACTAATAAAGATGTTGAAGATCTACAAGAGGAAGAATAAAGGAAGGACATAGGTGAAGAAGGCAATGGAAATGAGGGGAAAAAACAAGGAAGATCCACTTAGGGTGTCTCCAGAACCCACTGAGAGAGAGGTAGTAGCTTCCCTCATTGCTCTTAGCACCCCCATCAAGAAAAAAAGGCAAAAGACAGAGGCAGACCCCCTTATATTTCAGGACAAGGAAAAGCACAAGAATAAGATAGGGGAAACCCCAAACACCAAAAAATATAAATCATAACAGAAACAAGCCTCCAACATGATGATCCAAGAGCAGAAGGAGCTCCAAAGTAGTAGCACCACCACTATATTCAACAATAGGTACATGCACAAACAAAGGGATCATCAAAAAGAAACAAGAAGGGAAGAAGAATAACATGCAACCATACACAGAGCAAGCACCTTCAGTCTTGAACAACTACAACAAAGTATTGGCACCACAGATAAGTATCCTGCTCACTCTCTCATATGCATCATGTAGTCAAAAAAATGTAAAAGTTACAAGTAAGTTGGTTTATAAGCAAAAAGGTGGCCAGTTAACTTGGCCACATTCGCTTAGTCAACAAAGAAAAAACATGATGTTCTCTAACACGTGGCAACAGTCAAACCAAAAATAGAGAAGGAGAAGGACAAAAGTAGTTAGAGCTACGGATGCATAAGGTGGGAGTTGATTATGAGGAGTGGGGAGTGATGAGGTTGTAGTGGGGACCAACGGTCCAAAAATGGAAATGTACCTTTGCTACTAGCACACCACCTCACCCCAAATGACCATAAGAGGAAATAATCATCATCCCCATGCATTCATGCATTCACGTCCTTGAATCTTTCTCTCACAGGTCGCTCTCATACCCAGGACACCTACCGAAATAAAAACTACATCGTTTTACTGCACGATAATTCCTACAGGATTGCACATGAATTCCTACAGGATCATGCACAGGAATTCCTAGAGGATACAAAGAAATTATCTACATCATTGGCTGTGTTATACAACAAATTGACACCCTCATCATCTCAGAGGGGAAAGACATGATAGCTGAAGCAAAGACCAAGATCACATGCCTTGTTTCCACACTAACGCTAGCTATGCATTAGCAACCTACTTTATAAAGCTTCTCTGCAAGCCTAAGCGTGCGTTAGTGACCCAACTAACTCTAGTTGCTAGTTCGAGAACAATGTTAGTGAACCCTAATGAAGTTCGAAGGGTCAAAGGAGCGAATTGACTCATAAATATCTAGATATTTGCTCCTAGATCTACTCAAGAAAAGCAAGGAAATATCTCAAGTTTGACCTATTTGGGGAATTTCTAATCATAATGAAGGAGGCAAATGGGAAAGAGTTGAAAAACATGGCAACTTCATTACTTTTGCCCTAAGGAACTCATGGAGGAACTTGGAAACCCTAACTCAATTGCTACATAAGCAAAGCTAGGGAGATGGTGACGGAGGTTAGATCATTTGAAACGATAGCATACTTTATTGTTGAGCATTGTCTCAAATCATAAGAAGTTGGTAAGAAGAGAGAGAGAGAGAAACTGGAGGGGTAACGGGAGGCTGATGTAAGAGATGGTTGTAATCACTTTTCTAACATTAATATAGAACTGTAGTTGTATTGTCTACTCTGTGGTGTTGGTACTATCATTCATTCATTTGTTTGTCCAATACCTTTTAGCATGAGTAGCTTAGTTATGTGAAACTAGATGTTATTTTATGTATTCATGTATTAGCTATCAAAGTTGTATGCTATGATTATGCTTGTCTCTTCTATGTGCAGGACTGGATCTAGAGCCGGCTCATGGGACTTCCACCTAGCTGCATTGCGCTCCCTAGAAAATCTACACAGAGGCTTGAGGTAATATGTCTCTCCTACTTTGATAGTTAGTTATTGTTTATGTACATGCATGTAACTTTGTGATGGTTGCAGATAATATTACAATTTGCCAAAGGTCCGGGGAAGACCTTTGAGGGTATATCCATTCTCCATACACCGTGCATTTTATCCTCCTTCTAAGACCTCCCTATACTTCTGCATTCCCTTTCTAACCCAACAAAACCTTGCTGAATCTTGCTTATACATATTCATCATTGAATCTGATCCAAGAAGCCTTGTTTTGAACTATTTTCCCACACTAACGTAGGTTAGCAGATTAAAAAGTGCTTTATAAGGCATTGTGTCTGCACACACAGAGCGTTAGAGGACCCAGTAACTCTCTGTGTCCACTGTTATAGAGCGTTAGTCTCCCAAAATCTTGATTTCTAGCTGTGTTTGCAAACCTAAGGGGATAGGAAGCTTGTTCATGGACTGAAAGAAGATCTGCTACTACATTTTGTTAGCAAGATAGGTGTCCTGATTTTTTTTTTTTTAGGAAATAAGTTTTTTCCTTTTTAAAAACAATTTTTATGAAAGAAAGATCCACATTTTTTATTCATTCTTCTGTTTAACTGGTTAAAAACTGCTTTATTCTGGTTTCAAGTAGTTGTTAGGAAAGAATTGCAAATATTTCTATTGGTTATGCATGTGTTATAATGACTAATATGCATGGAACAAATATGAATATGTGAAAGACTCTCACCTATAGAATACAACTTGTTTTCATCGAATTGAATATTTTTAAAGCATTGTATTGTGCATGATTTTTGAGTCAGAGTTCCATCACATTTCATACGTTAACTCCCCTACTGAAGACAATAAAAAATTACACACAAAATTTACCTAAAATCAATCAGTAAGTCTTTATTGAGAAAACAAACATTAGTTTATACTAGGATCTTAGGATAGGCAGTGTCAGTAAACCACCCAAGATCGAAAATCCAAACTAGTGCCATTAAAAGAGAGAAAATTCCTACTTCACTCATACTACTAGGACCACTCCAGTCAAAGCGGAGCTAAATACGAGACAACATCGGGTTGTAAGTGAAGGTAGCGCACCTTCGCTTGCAAATCCTTTGGGTATTCTGTGTATTGGGGATCCCTTCGGGGATTTCGGAGCTGAGTCGGGGACTTAGGTATCTTGCCCACACAGCGTACTGTCTGCGACAATGTCCCCCTCGGTAGTTTCTACGATCTGAGGTATCCTTAGTGACCAAGCTTTTAGGGACTTACACAAGGTGACTGGGGCGGGCTGCCCTAGTACCTAACACAGACGAACCTACTCTGTCTTCAATTTTTGGGAGGGTGCTCGTCTTCACGAGAGTACTTGGCCCCTCAATCTGAGTTTTGGGTGAAGTTTTAGAGTAACCATAATTGTAAATTTGGCCATCCCTCTCTGTTATTCATTGTGATACTGGGTTTAATCTCCAGTGATCAGTGCTTATCAGACAGGGTCATTTCCATCAGTGTGTTGATTGATTAACTTAGTGTATTTTTTATATTTTTTAGGCACCCGAGTGTTATCATTTGAGACTTTAACAAATATCACGATAAAATTTATTGATAAAAATTAATGGTCATTGTGGCTAAATCTGGCCCTCGTCGCCAATCTAGACGATTGTTAGGACTTCCTCCACTCATTGTGGAAGATCTGCCAAGCTCCAGTGAACCGTGTTTTCCATCTTTGGGGAACCAGTCTCCCAAATCTCACACAGAATCTGTTTGGACAATTGACGATTCAAGTTTTTCGAAGGATTTATTTACCGAAGGATTTCTTCCTCACTTTAACCCCCCGCTCACAAATCTGTTGGACCCACTCTTGGTTCTAGTGGCAGCTGTACTCCCTGTTTCTATAGGTGGAACATTTCCATCCATCCCATTGATGACTAATGGGTCATGGAAGTTTGTGGACACTTTTGTTCCTCCACCACTTCCCTAGTCAATAGTCACCACCACATCGTTAATGGCGAACCCTGCTATCCCATTTGTACTAGGTACAACCACTCACATGACACCCTCCACGAGTGGAACCTAGCCAATACTAGGTTCCACCCCTTTAGTGTTAAACTGTATACCTTCGTCAAGTGCTACATACAATGCTCCATATAATGCCCAATATAGCACTATTAGCGTGGTTGCCATCCACCAACAATATGGTCAACAACCATTGTATAGTTCAATCCCCCAAATTCAAGTATCTGGGGGCATTCCCAATATGCACATACCGGACAGGAATGTAACAGTCCCCCCTCCATTCTCAGGCATGCATGGTCAATCATTGATTGACATGACCATTCCTTATGTCAATCAAGGACATATGGTTAGTTTTGTGGTGGGCGGAAATCCTCAAGGAGGTCCCTACCAATCCATGGGGGCACCCTACTCACAAATTCAAATGAGTCAAGGGGGCACTCCTTATCCTGGGGGTAATTCTATACCCCAACATCAGATTCCCCATGGAAATCCACACTACAATGCCATACCCCAAGGCAACTACTATACCACACAACCTATGTATAATATTGGGACTCAAACGATGGGAGGACTACAAGGTTCCTTAAGTCATATGTCATTGCCTTGGTCCGAGTTGGAGGCACCACAAACTTTTCCTTTCTTGGCAACGTTGGATATCCCCGACTTGTACAAACTAACAAAAACCCCATCTACCACAAATTACTTTGGTTATCGATCTTGCATAAGATACCAACAGACATCCCCAAGTTCGAAGGGAAAAATGGGGAGGATTTGGGCACTCACATCACCACCTATCATCTTTGGTGTGTTTCCAATTCCATGGTGGATGATAGTGTCCGGTTACATCTTTTTCCCCACACCCTCACTGGCAACGCAACTAAGTGGTACTTTGAGTTACCGTGTGTGTTAGTAAGTACCTTTGATGCTCTAGCGATGGAATTCCTAAAGCACTACCAACTACCCATCCGCTATGAGACTGGGATAGATTTCCTCACTTCACTATGTTAGGATACTGCCACCCACATCTCTGATCATATACATGAATGGAGATGTAGGCAGAGGTTAGTCAAAGCTCCCCTCCCAAACTATCTCTTAGCGGGCTAGTTCTGCAAATCCCTACTCCCGCAAATCGCTAAATATGTCGCTTCAGGTGGTGCCGTCACAGAAGACCAATCCTTACATCGTGCCCAACACTTAGATTTGATATCTTCACAGTCTAGCACTCTTTATGAAGTAATCTCGAATGCCCCTCGTAACTCCAATGCCTCCGTTATTCATCACCCCAGAGCGCACATTGATGGGATTATCGCTGCAACCTCTGGGGCTACTATAAAACAACTCAGTGATCACATTGCCCAGATGTCAATGTAATCCTCTACCAAATTGACTACTCTTCCTACCACCGCGATAAAATCTGTGCAGTTTACGCAAAAACCAGGTGGTAAGAACAAGAAGAATAGGAAAAAGACCACTCCTTCTAAGGAGCAACCAACAAAGTAGCAAAACCCAAAACAGAAGGCTGTTGCGCCTCTTGACGATGGAAAGGATAAACTCGCCAGATTCCCTTGAAAAATATGTGCTGAATACCACATGACCTATCCCTGCCCGCATCTTCAGGAATGCACAAAATACATTGCTAAAAAGGATACTGGTAGGACCTCCACTGTCCTTAATAATCCTTTCCTTGCTTAGCAGTAGCAAAACCTTATTGAAAACCAACCGCAACCCCTACAAGGGGGCAATTGTGGTTCACAGTATCCTTCATCTTGTGAAGTGTCTTCTACCGTTTACACCTTTGAAATGGTATATCTACAAACAAGAGCCAAATTCTATGGAGCTCCTGTCGCTCATGCAGAGGAACCTTCCTCAAGTCAAAACCCACTGTCGCCCAGCGATTTTCATATCGAAAGGCCAGTTTTTGACCTTGTAATTCACCCCCCCAAAGGGGCACTTTGATGCACAACACACAATACATATGCATGTGCCGCCCAAAAATACAGCATTGTAGAATATTTGGTGTAAGCGCCGTCGGCTATGTCGGCGCTTGAAGTATTACAAACATGCCCAGCACAAAGGAAAGGTTTTCTTTCGGCTATTGGTGGTATTGACCCATAGGATTCCATGCTTGCAGTTTTCGACATGTAAAAGCGTAAACCTCCCCTTTCCCACCAGCTTGCATTTCAAGCTCAAATTTTTTCGAAAGGTAAAGGTATACACAAAACTGTCATCGACCAGGGTGCTTCTACTTGCGTCATGTTGGCTCACTTTGGGTTCTCCAACCCTATCCCCACCGTTGAATTCCCTTAAAGATTTTGACAACCACACTTTCATCCCAAAAGGTTACCTAGCTCGCTATCCCATCACATTGAATGGGGAAATGGTAACGGTAGATATTGAAGTCGTGGATCATAAACTTGACTATAATATGCTTTTGGGCTGCACTTGGACTTATGCTATGAAGGTCATTGTATCTTTGGTCTTCTGTATCATCCTCTTTCCATTGGATGGAAAGATAGTCACAGTGGATCAGTTTTCCTTTTGCACCCCAGATTACTCTCCATTACAAAGTAGCTCTGTACCCTTAGTGGGTGGTGTACCTGACTCTTACATTAGTATCGGTACTGGTTTACTGAAGGGCTCTTCCCTAATGGGTTGTTTCCCTCTTCTGCCACCCACGATTCCACAGACGGTCTTTATGGTTTCATCCATTCCTCACGAACCAACTTATCCTTAGATCCTCATGACCCCTTCAGACATTGACACTTACGGAAAAAAATGTTGTTGTCACCTGCTGAATTTGCCTACCAGGCCATTCAATCTACATCTGAGTCTCCGGTCACTTTGGTCATAGCCAACGGTACCACGACCCCTCCCATAACTGCTCCTTCTTTCGATCCACTCAATCAAGTCCTACCTAAGGACGAAGCTATTAGAGAGATCACAAGTTTAGAAGAGCGACCTTGGGAGGACTTGCACCATCATGTTTCGATATCCGAATTGGACATGATGCCTCTTCAGATCCTGTCATCTGACGCACCTGAAATCGTTTCCTCACCATATATGACTATCCAAACTTTGGACTCGGAGGGAAACATGGGTAATCTTTCAAAGACATTGCCCACTGATATTTCAGTCAAGACAGGCATCGTGGAAAAAATATGGATTGGAGCCAATGGAAATCCTGAGGAAATTGCGAGCTTCACCTACCCGTTTAAGGACTTCCATAATTTTTTCCCTTGGTCTTATGAGGAAATGCATGGCATAAACTCTTCTATTGTCAAGCATGAGATCAAGAATTGTCGAGCATTCTTTTTACGGTATTTTTCTTGCTCGTTAATTCGAAAAATCCTTGAGTCACCTTCTTCAAACTCATTAAACTACCAGGAAGAAGATCGAGTGTTCTTTTTATGGTATTTTTCTTGCTCGTTAATCCGAAAAACCTCGAGTCTCCTTCTTTGGGCTCGTTAAACTACTACAAAGAAGATATGAGCGCTTTCTTTTATGGGATATTTTCTCGCTCTTAAATTGAAAAATTCCCGAGCTTGTCATCGTTGGGCTCGTTAAACACATATGACGACGGTCTGAGCAACTCTTTTTCGCTCTTTTTCTAGCTCATTAAACTGAAAAAGACCATTATAGAATTATTTTTAGGTGCTTTTTTCTCGCTCATAAAATTGAAAAAATCCTGAGTTTTTTCTTTAGGCTCGTTAAACATTTATAAAGATGACCCGAGCATTCTTTTAGGTACTTTTCTTGCTCGTTATATTGAAAAATCTCGAGTTTTTGTCACCGGGCTCGTTAAAAATCTACAACAACAACAAGAGCACTTGCTTTTTCGGCACCATTTCTCGCTCTTAAATCGAAAAATCCTCGAGTTTTTCCCCTTATTAGGGCCCGTTACATCTACGAATAAGGAATGAGAAATTCTTTTACCTCTTTTTCCTTGCTCAATAAATTGAAAAATATACCTTGAGTTTTCTTCATTTGACTCATTAAAATTTGATCAAGGTATTGAGTTTTTCGTCGCATGACTCATTAAAAATTCATGATGAAAAATGAGTTTGGTCCATCTCCTCGTACTTGTACCAAAATGAGGTCGACATCTATTGAACATAGGTTTCTTCTTATCCGGATTCAATAGATTAACTTACGGAAAAGTAACTGATCCGGGTATACTATTAACCATTTGTCGCACCTGGTTAACAACTCTGACAAAGGGATCACCATGGAGTCGTTCTTTACGATCTTTTCAGACTCTCTAAATATGAAAATACCATCGAGTTGTCTAGTCTGGACTCATTAAATTAAATAGACAAGATATAGAGTCGCTCTTTTTACGATTCTTTTCAGACTCTCAAAACGTGAAAAGATCGACAAGTTTGCCTGTCTGGACTCATTAAACTAATTAGATAGGGCATAGAGTTGCTCTTTTTGCTGTCCTTTTCAGACTATTAAAATATGAAAAGATCGATGAGTTTACCTGTATGGACTCACTAAACTAATCAGACGGGGAAACTAGACAATACCACTGCATTCAATATTAGAAAGCGTGATTTGGCAATAGTCGTTCCCTTGAACACGGCACTCCCTCAGATAAACCTTCCTTGTGACGGCCTCTCAATATGTATCCTACCATCCTATGAGTTTAGCCTAAATACCCTGATGTTCCTACATCTCTGTATCCTAACACTCTTTGGTGTTCATGAGTCTAGTGTTGCATTGTTAAAATTGTTGTCGCGCCTTCTATTGTTCAAGGGTTAACCTTTTTTTCCCTCCATCAACCCATCAAGCATATCCTTTCATCATGCCCTCTGTTGTTTACACCCAATGCTCACATATTACTAATAAAAACAAATCATTCTTGTCCCATTTCATTTCGATTGATGTAGGACACATTATTTCCTACCTTTCGACATGTATCTTCCTATCGACTTCAACACTATATCTAGGAAGACAACCCAAAAACACATTCAGTGCCTTCAAACTTGTAGACATTAGTGGTAGGTCACCTTGTGTTTGATCAAGGGTTCTCATTATTGGCTCCTGGTTAAGCGATTCTATGGGTGTTCGATGACAAAAACATCTTTCACACTCGTTAGATTGTACTATGCATCTTGGAGACCATTACCATTATTGGTGGCCTTCCTTACATCTGTTAATGGTCTCCATTATTGACTGGTAATCAAATGATTTCATGCATGTTTGACATCACTGCATATATTCACATGTATCAATCTATGCTGTTCAGTGAAGCGGAAATCAAGACCTTGGGTAGAGGCTTGCATCACTCAACCTTGTTACCTCTCGCAAGTTGCGTATATTGTTTTTTGGAGACAGCTTATTAGGATGGTTCTATTATGACACTGAATCTGCATTGTGCTTATCGGCGGCCAGCATTGTCATATCTCTTTGGAGAAAATCACTCTGACATAGCTATTGAGCATGGGAAAGCACAACTCAGGACATGATTTTAGTAGTTTTATATATATGTGTTGTATGAGGTTTCCTGTACCACCCGAAGCTCTGATCCTCTCTCTCTTTTTGTCAAAGAAGGAAAATTACAGTTAAGTAAAGTATTTCCGCCATCGTCGTAGCCTATGATCTCACACTTTAGGGGGCATTTGTTATACAACAAATTGACCCCCTTATTAGCTCAGAGGGGAAAGACATGATAGCTGAAGCAAAGACCAAGCTCATATGCCTTGTTTTCACACTAACGCTGGCTATGCAGTGACAACCTACTTTATAAAGCTTCTCTACAAGCCTAAGGGTGCATTAGTGACCCAACTAACTCTAGTTGCTAGTTTGGGAACAATGTTAGTGGACCCTAATGAAGTTCTAAGGGTCAAAGGAGCGAATTGACTCATAAATATCTAGATATTTGCTCCTAGATCTACTCAAGAAAAGCAAGGAAACATATCAAGTTCGACCTATTTGGGGGATTTCTAATCCTAATGAAGGAGGCAAATGGGAAAGAGCTGAAAAGCATGGAAACTTCATTGCTTTTACCCTAAGGAACTCATGGAGGAACTTTGCAACCCTAACTCAATTGCTACATAAGCAAAGCTAGGGCTATGGTGATGGAGTTCAGATCATTTGAAAGGATAACATACTTGATTGTTGAGAATTATCTCAAATCATAAGAAGTTGGTAAGAAGAGAGAGAGAGAGAGAAGCTGGAGGGGTAAGGGAAGGCTAATGCAACAGATGGTTATAATCACTCTTCTGACAGTAATATAGAATTGCAGTTGTACTGTCTATTCCATGGTGTTGGTACTATCATTCATTCATTTGTTTGTCCAATACCTTTTAGCCTGAGTAGCTTAGTTATGTGTAACTAGATGTTCTTTTATGTATTCATATATTAGTTATCAGAGTTGTATGCTGTGATTATGCTTGTCACTTCTATGTGCAAGACTAGATTTGGAGTCGGATCAAGGGACTTCCACCTAGCTGCATTATGCTCTCTAGCAAATATACATAGAGGCTTGAGGTAATCTATTTGTCCTACTTTGATAGTTAGTTATTGTTTATGGACATGCATGTAACTTTGTGACAGTTGTAGATAATATTACAGCCTGCCAAAGGTCTCGGGAAGACCTTTGAGGGTATCTACATTCTCCATACACTGTGCATTTTGTCCTATAGCAGGCTGAGAGGAGTTTTAGAGGGGAAAACATGGGAGTTGGCCACTGCAAACACTATGAATAGGCAGGCTCTCTAACTACACCCCTTCTTACAAGTAATTGAACCAAAAATCCTCTAAGTTTGAGTGAATTTAGTAGCTGTGTAAGGGAATTACACACACAGTCATTTCAGTTTTGGTTCTGCATTTGAAAATTGTCTCAACCCTCTCATCTCCTCAAACTTCACCAACCAAGATGACATGAGGGTTTAATAGGAGGGCGCCCATTAACACTATTATTAACACTATGAGAATCCAACAACACCCCCAAGTGCTTGAAATCTTTAGAAGACATAATTGGATGGGGTTTTTCGAAAAATTTAGAGGGTATGATGATGAGGTGGCTCGAGATTGTTCTCTCTCCCTCATTCCACTCACTAGAATACATGCCACTGTTGTGGTAAGAGGCCTCTACATAGAACTCACCCCTGAGCTCATCAACAGAGTCACCACACTTCCCCTAGGAATATCATGGAGGAAAGAAGACAAAGGAGATAGCTAGGTTGCCAAAAGGAAATTCTTTTTAGAAGGTGAGGGACCCATTGAGGACAAAAATGGAGTAAGGAGGGCAAGTCTTCCATATCCCCGGAATGAGGTAAGATACCAATTGATCAAATACATTTCATGTGAGGGTAGGTATATTGTGGTCTATGGCTATCATTTTAGGCTTCTTGAAGAATTAAGATTTGGAATAGAAACACCCCCTCACCAAAGGCTCAACATACCATACTTCCTGTTGTAATCACTAATAGACTCAAGAATCAAAGTGCAGGAGGGAAATTCCCAACAGTTAGCTCACCATGGGTTAATTAGGATCCTTATAGAAGATTCCCTCCAAAACCTTAGAATTCCTAGAACATGGTCAGTTTTCAGAGACATGCCAGCAGAGGAAGACATCAAAGCTCTCAAATATGTTGTTAGTCCTACTATCAGTGAAGAGGAAGGGGAAGAGGCTAAAGTAGAGGAAGAAGAAGTAGATAAGGAGGAGGCTGAAACAGAAGGAGATGAAGATGATATGGATGAAGAAGGAGATGAAACAGAATAAAATGAGGAAGATGAAGAAGAAGAGGAGAAAGAGAAGGAGGATGGTGAAGAAACAAAGGAGGATGTTAAGGAGGAAACTAATAAATATCTTGAACATCTACAAGAGGAAGAAGAAAGGAAGGACATAGGTGAAGAAGGCAATGGAAAATAGGGTACAAAAAACAAGGAGGAGTTACCTAGGGTGTCTCAAGAACCCACTGAGAGAGAGGTAGAAACTACCCTCACTGCTCTTAACACCCCCATCAAGCAAAAAGGAAAAAGACAGAGGCATATCCCCTTATATTTTAGGACAAGGAAAAGCACAAGAATAATACAGGGGAAACCCCAAACACCAACAAAAATTCCTATTTTGATTGAAGACTCCCTTAAAAAAAATGAGAAAATGCCTTCCCCTAAGTGTCTTATCACCTATGTGAGAAGGCTTATGACTATATCAACCTCCTCCAAGGGAAATACAATCATATAGGATACACAACAAAATCTGCAGGAAGCAGAACTAGTCCTACATGATATTGTTCTAAACCTACAAGAGGCACAAAAATTGGAAAGGGAGGTAGGGGAGCAGTAGGAAAATAAAGAAGAGGAACCATAGATAAAAGAACCCAACCCCCAACCTAACTTGGATTCCTACTACAGGTTTATTGAACAAGGTAGGGTCATACCTCAAAATTTTTCTATCTCATTGTTCTTCGAGCTTGAGAAGGAGAGGGCCATAACTCACCGATGGATGCAAATCGCCAAATCAAAGGGGGTGGAAGACATTGGGCACATGGAGGAGAAACTGAAGGAGATGAGAAGAGAGTGAAGTGGCTTGAGAGACAGAGAGGCCATAATGAAAAATTAACTAGAGACAGAAAATGCATGGTTGAGAGGACAACTGTACGAACGAGAGAATCAATTGGCATGTATGGCCAATCTCTCTTCGCAAGAAATCCAGTGTAGGATGCAAGCTAAATCATATGCCCTATACCTCAAGAAATAGTCGCTGCAACTCCAAATCAAGACCCTAGCATAGAGAGGCACCATGCCATTTCAGGACTATAGGAAATTCATTGATCTTTGTGATCATAACACACTAGAAGATAGGGCTAAGATGGCTAAGTTTTATTTGCACAACATGGCTCTAACTTACATGAATGTATGGACCCTAATGCCAAGCTAGGATATTTATAATTGATGGCTTTGGCATCATGGATGAACCATGAGGAGTCAAGGGATGCAGAGATGAAGAAGATATTGGTAAGAGAAAAAAATGAACCTCTTATGATTAGATCTGAACAATCAAATCCCGTGGCCCTCATCAGTACCCATAATTTGATTTCAAATGATCCTTAGCTTGCACCTAGATATCTTGTTTCCCAAGAGCAAGAAATTTCACATTTTGAGGACATGTTCAAGCTATTAGGGGATGATAGCATGCATGCTTGCTTAAGGGGATGGATCACATTTCCATACAACTTAAAGATAAGAGAGTACCACTCCCCACAAAGATTGAGAGAGACACTAAACATGACACCGATGTACAAGCAATCTATGCAAAGGATGAAAGTCAATTGGATTGTCCTGAAACTTAGTCCACCACTACTCTTAGGAATTCTAGAAGGAAGGAAGGAAGAAGAAGAAAGGAGGCAGTGGGAGGAGTTAGAAAGGAAAGTATGCTTCTATGAACAAGAACAAGAGACCACAGCAAAGGCATGGGATGTCAGGGAGGCCACTAGAGCTATGAAGGGTATGGATAGTGATTGATTTGCTTAGAGGATGAGCAACATTTTCAGTAGGGGGTGATGATGAGCCTCATCATTGGGTAATTATATGGGCCTTAATTCACCTCCTAGCTTAGACAAACCAACTTTTCTCACAACTTATTACATGTTTTTGATTATATTTTCTTTATGATATGAGTTAGAGTTGGATATTATGCGTAGTGGACTAATATGCATTGAATGTAGGATTGAAGGAGAAAATCAACGAATTTTTGCAAATACTAAGGTTAAAACTCGAATGGGACAAGGGAGAAGGATTATAGGAGGAAAATCCTCCTCATTTACTTATCCCCCATTTGAATATTCCTCCATCCATCACACCTGCTCAAAGTGCAAATAGCCAAGCCATGAGGATTAGAAGGTAGCCAAGCATATGAGAGACAAAGAGCTAGTTTATCTCAAGTTTGAGAGCCGAGCCTCCTTGATTTTAAGAAAGTCATTGGGGACTTTCGTTGTATAAGTAGAGAGGCCTAGAGCCTCATTAGGATTCAAATTTTTATTGTAAAACTCTAAGCTATTTTCGAGCTACAAACTTGTGAAAGTTCTATTGATGTAATTTGCTATTTTGGCAATAAGAATGAGTTTTGTTTTGAGCCAGCACTGAGTTAACTCAGAGGGCTGAAGCTCTTGGGTTAGGGCCCAACCCCAACAACCAAGGCTCGTATTTCATGTATATGTATGTTTAGTGTAGTTTCATAGCTTCATTGTTAATTTGCTTTTTAGATGCATTTCCATTACAAGTAGTGTAGATTTGATTGGTTGTTTATTATTTTGCTTCCATTTGTGCCTTACTTCAGTAGCAGGATAGTAGGGATAAAAGGATCACCATAATATTGTCAAAGGTGTCTCGGCCTCACTTCCCCCCTCTAGGATCATGACTTGAGGAAGGGACCCTTAAGCAACCCCAAAAACATCGATTTCTAGTTCTTTTATGAGCTTTGGAGTTAGTTGTCTTTAGATTAGTATTTGGTTAGTTTTGGAAGGTAGGATTCCATTGTCATCTTTTTCATATTCATTTCTGCAGTAGATATCATCCATGAATTCATTCCTTTCAACCACTTTCCTCATGCATAGTGTAGGCAACTAATGAATTAATTCTGCTTTTCTAGTTTACGAAAATGTTTCTTGTTTGCATAGCTTTTTGGAAAATATACATGTTTTATGTAGAGCAGGTACTTCAGGAGGAGACCAAGACTTCATAGCCAACAACCACCTTTCACTCCATCCATCTTAGCCATCCCTTGTTTTCACCATCACCTTCATTAGTTTTCATCATTTTTCATAGAAATTCTTCCAAGCACATTGAGCGAATCCAACCATCTACTATCTTTGATGTTGACTTCTGAGTGATCCTAGACCTCCCACTCCATTCCACCCATCATACACCTTTCCTAGGCCTTCCATCACCTCTAACACCTGACATTTTTCTCTCAGTTCTATCATATAGGTTTACAGGGGGTCCTATAGGTTTCTAGTACACCCTGTACGTTTGCCTGAAATGGCTTGTTTGGAGGCCGAATTGATGAGCCTTATCAACCCGGGGTTCGTACAAACTTAAGAGGTGTCAACATTATATGTGTGACATACAATGTACCCTTCCTTTGCTGTCATGATGTAATGGAGTGTATGTATTGAAGTCAAATCCTAAACTAATTGCAGAAAATGAAATGTTTGAAATGGAACCTTAACGTATTGCAAGAGAGAAAGTACAAGGAAAGAGATGGAAATTCAATGCTAAATCACACCATTTCCTAATTAAATGCCAAGAAGCTATGCTTTGCCATAATGATAAATTATCATGAACCAAATGCTACTATTTAAGCATGGAAGTAAGAAGAATCAAACATCACTAATGTGCAAGAAAGGTACTGAAATAAATCCATTTTTGTCTTTTTGTCTTTTCATGCAAAATCAAGTATGCAAACTAATTTCTTTTTTGGTGATGTGGCAGGTGAATTAAGGATGTTGGAGGATCGGTGGAAGGGTTAGGAGATGTTTGGATGGTGTGGGAGACTCTTGGGAGGCTTTTGGTGAATTCCTAAAGGTTTTCTCTCAATTCGGCCTCAAAACAGGCCATTTTAGGAAAACCTATGGGATGTACTAAAAACCTACACGTTCCCTTGAAAACCTACATGATACAACCGAGAGAAAAATGGAAGGTGTTGGAGGTGATGGAAGGCTTAGGGAAGGTGGCATATGGGTGAAATGGAGTGAGAAAATTCCTAGGATCACTCAGAACTCAAAACCAAAGTTGGGAGATGGATGGATTTGCTCAAAAAGCTTGGAGAAGTTTCCTACAAGATGTACAGATTCACTATAATTCATCGAATGACAAAGAAAATCAAATCCAAATTGGATGGGACAAATTTTGTTATTAACTAGAATGTCTTAGGTCCCCACTCCAAGCGGAATCACTCAAAAAGACCTCTGTTAACCCATGCTAAAAAAATAAAAACATTACTAGTCAAAAATCTAGAAATTCGAGAATTAGTGAGCTAGTAAATATAAAAAATGCCTAACAAAATCAAGTGAAAATTCAATGGGGTTATTTTTGTTATGAACTAGAATGTTTTTTTGATCTAATGCAAGTAGAATCAATTCGATTGAATCTCATTAGCATGCTCTGAAAAATAGCGGAAATTTATTGTTCTTTGCTAAAAAGGAGGTCCAACAATCTAGATTTGGGAATAAGAAGACTAATCCAAGTAGCTCAATGATTACTATGAACTTCGAAAGCTTTTCCAAGGATGAAATAATTATTGTGACCCTACAAAGGAACTTTCATTAAGCATTTAACTCAATCCTACAACAAGAAATAATTAATACTAAATGTAGAAGTAGAAAGAAATAAAAGCTAGAGATGCATGTGAATAAGCAGCGAAAAGAAGGAAATAAAATGATAGAAAAGGGCTCTGAGGTTCTTGGGATGGCCAAGCCTAAGGAAACTCAGAGACTTATGGATGAGAACAAGATTTAGAAGCTGAACATGAAACCAATCTTCATTATTTTCATAAATAAAATTACATCCTTGCAAGAAAATACAATGGAGCTACAAAAATGCAAGCTCTCTCCACAATAGCGCTAATGAAACCTATTCACCTGCCCAATATTGCAGCAAGGATGCTGCAACTCCTGGGCTACCAACTTTACTTTATCAACCCACAGTTCGTACAAACTTGGAGGTGACAGTGCTATATACACAAGTAAAAGTGATGGTTCTGCCTGTTGTCACTGTTCAGTTGGGGAGAGACCACTGGAGTTTCAAGCTAGACTTCTATGGGGCCAGAAAAAGCTTGATTCTTTGATGGAAGAAAGGTAAATCTACTCTAAGAGAGAGCTACTCTACTGAAATAATGGAGAAGGTCGACATGTAATGCTAAATCACACCATTTCCTAATTAACCACTAAGAAACTATGCTTGGCAGAAAAGCTAAACCAACATGAACCAAATGCTACTATATAAGTTATAGAAGTAAGAAGCATCAAACATAAAAAATGTGCAGGTAAAGAGACTAAACTAAATATGTTTTTTCTTTTTTTTTTGTGTCTTTTTATGCAAAATCAAGTATGCAAACTAATTGCTTTTGTTGATGTGGTAGGTGAATTAAGGATGTTTGAGGATGGATGGAAGGGTGATGAGATGGTTGGATGGTGTGGAAGATTCTTGGGGGGATTTTGGTCACTTCTTGGAGGTTTTCCATCAATTCGGCCTCAAAACAGGCCATTTCAGGAAAACCTACAGGATGTACTAGAAACCTACAAGATCCCTTGTAAACCTACATGATACAACTGAGAGGAAAATGTGAGGTGTTGGAGGTGATGGAAGGCCTAGGAAAGGTGTGTGATGGGTGGAATGGAGTGGGAGAAGGTATAGGATCACTCATAAGTCAACATCAAAGATAGTAGATGGTTGGATTCGCTCAATGTGCTTGGAAGAATTTCCATGAAAAATGATGAAAACTAGTGAAGGTGATGGTGAAAACAAGGGAAGGCTAAGGTGGATGGAGTGGAAGGTGGCTGTTGGCTATGAAGTCTTAGTCTCTTCCTGAAGCACATGCTCTACATAATACATGTATATCTTACAAAAAGCTATGCAAACAAGAAACATTTTCATAAACTAGAAAAGTAGAATTAATGAATTAACTGCCTACATTATGCATGAGGAAAGTTGCTGAAAGGAATGAAAGCATGCATGAGATCTATTGCAGAAATGAATATGAAAAATATGACAATGGAATCCTACCTTGAAAAACTAATGAAATACTAATTTAAAGGAAAAAAACTCCAAAGCTCATAAAAGAACTAGAAATCTATGTTTTTGGGGCTGCTTAAGAGTCCCTTCCTCAAGTCATGATCCCAGAGGGAGGAAGTGAGGCTAAGACACCTGCTGACAACCTTATGGTGATCCTTTTATTCTTGTTATCTTGCTACTGAAGTAAGGCACAATTGGAAACAAACTAATAAACAACCAATCTAATCTACACTACTTGTAATGGAAATGCATCTAAAAAGCAATTTAACAATGAAGCTATGAAACTACACTAAACATACATATACAAGAAAGAGGAGCCTTGGCAGATGGGGTTGGGCCCTAACCCAAGAGCTTCATCCCTCTGAGTTAATTCAATGCTGGCTCAAAACAAAACTCATTCTTATTACCAAAACAACAAATTACATCAATAGAACTTCCACAAGTCTGTAGCTTGGAAATAGCTTAGCGTTTGACAATAAAAATATAAATCCTAACGAGGCTCTAGGCCTATCTACTTATACAACTAAAGTCCCAAATGACTTCCTTAAAATTAGGGAGGCTCTGCTCCTGAAATCGAGATAAACTAGCTCTTTGTCTCTCACTTGCTCGATTGCTTTATAATCCTCATGGCTTGGTTGCTTGCACTCCGAGCCGGTGTGATGGATGGAGGAATATTTGAATGGGGGATAAATAAATGAGGAGGGTTTGCCTCCTACAATCCCTATCCCTTGTCCCATTTGATTTTTAACCTTAGTATTTGCAAGAATTCCTTGATTTTCTCTTTCAATCCTGCATTCAATGCATATTAGTCCACTAGGCATAATATCCAACTCTAACTCATCACATAAACAAAATATAATTAAAAACATGTAATAATTTGTGAGAAAAGTTGGTTTGACTAAGCTAGGAGGTGAATTAAGGCCCATATAATTACCCAATGATGAGGCTCATCATCACCCCCTGATGAAAGTGTTGCTCATCCTCTGAGAAACTCAATCAATATCCATATCCTTCATAGCTCTAGTGGCCTCCCTGACATCCCATGCCTTTACTGTGGTATCCTCTTATTGTTCATAGAAGTCTTCTTTCCTTTCTAATTTTTGTGCCTCTTGTAGGTTCAATAGAGTATCCTGCAGGACTGCTTCTTCTTGTAGATTCTGCTATGTATCCTGTAGGATTGCCTTTCCCTTGGAGGAGGTTGATCTAGTCATAGGCCTTCTCACATAGGTGATAGGAGACTTAGGGGAAGGCATTTTCTCCTTT
The DNA here is from genome assembly GCA_000404065.3 of Pinus taeda. Taxonomy (NCBI): domain Eukaryota; kingdom Viridiplantae; phylum Streptophyta; class Pinopsida; order Pinales; family Pinaceae; genus Pinus; species Pinus taeda. Next base: position 117,968 of record APFE030707915.1, read on the forward strand.
TTTTAGGGGAGTCTTCAATCACAATAGGAATTTTGGTTGGTGTTTGGGGTTGCTATTCTTGTGCTTTTCCTTGTCCTGAAATATAAGGGGGTCTGCCTCTATCTTTTGCCTTTTTTCTTGATGGGGATGCTAAGAGTAGTGAGGGTAGATACTACCTCTCTCTCAGTGGGTTCTGGAGACACCCTAGGTGACTCCTCCTTTAAACCTTTTTTTTCCCCTCTTTTCCATTACCTTCTTCACCTATGTCCTTCCTTTCTTCTTCCTCTTGTAGATCTTCAACATCTTTATGAGTTTCCTCCTTAACATCCTCCTCTGTTTCTTCATCGTCCTCCTTCTATTTCTCCTCTTCTTCTTCATCTTTCTCATTTTCTTCTGTTTCATCTCCTTCTTCATCCATCTCATCTTCATCTCCTTCCTCCTCCTCCAACCATAAAGGTAAATCATGATCTAGAGAAGGTTGAGCAGGAGGGTATAGGACTAACTACTTGGACATATGCTCACTCTTGATGGTCATATTCCCAACTCTGTAGCTAGTGTAAGCATCGATATGGTCTCCCAAGGATGAGAGGGTAACCAGTAAGCTTAGCCTTAGGCTTGAGAACTACGAAATATGCGGGGTACTCCCAAGAGTCAATGGAGACCATCACATCCTCCACAATCCCCTCAGGGGTTACTGTGGAGTAGTCCACAAGTTGCAGAACTGTTGTGGTCTTCCTCAATGAACCTTGGAGGTTGAGCTTGAGAATGATGTCCTTGGTCATCACATTAATGGCAACCCCAATATCGATAAAAGTGTGTGGGACAATGGTTCCATTGATGTTCACATCTACTACAGGACTTCCAGGGTCCAAATATTTTGGACAAATTACCTGCCCCAACATTAAGTCAGACAGTTGTCCAATGACATTAATGGTAGGGGAATCCCTTCTTCACCTCCCTAGATGCTTGAAGCACTTCTTCTTAATCAACTTATTGTAAATAGGAACATCTTTTATTGCTTGGAGAAGTGGAATCCTTACACAGATTTTTCAATTCTCCCAGAAGTTCAATCTCTTCCGTGGTAGGCTAGAGTGGTTGGGCTAATCTCTCAAGAAAGGGTGGATTCATTTTAAGGTTGATTTCCTCTATTTCTTCCTCAACCTCCCTAGGTGGAGGTGGAGGTTGGTTATCCAAGAGAACTCTCCCAAATCTCAGGTTAATATCCTGGATTTCCACAACATAAGATGGATATGATGTCTCTCCACTGTATACTTGCTAAGCCTGCCTGTTGTTCAAGTTTGGATTTGGCTGGGCAGGCATCTGGGGTTGCTTGGGTGGAGGAGAGTGTAGAAGTTGTGGTTGGGTAGGTGGTGGAGGTAATAGAGCTAGAGAATTATTGTATTGGGGCCTCCACCCCTGGGAAGGTGCATTCCACTGAGGTTGTGGTGGAGCATAAGGTTGAAATGGCTGGTTGGCTGACTGGGAGTGATATTGATATGAAAAGGACCAAGGAGGGGGTGTAGACTAGGAAGGATGATTAGGGGGTCCCCAAGAAGGCATGACCGTGGTTTGGTTGGGGTTGTAATATGAATGGGACGACCCTTGCATGCCCTGCTAGTATGGTCTAGGCCCATGAAGTCTCCTTTGGTATATGTAGCAGAGCTACTCAGTGACCCCTTTAGCTCCTTGATATACAACTTTGGGTCCATGTAAAGAAGGGAACTTATCTGTGGAGTGGTTTTCTTCACAAACTGAACAAATTTCAATAGAATTTAATGGACATTCATTCCTAGTGATGAGCCTAGGTATTGCAACAAGAATTCTGCAACTCCCAGGGCTACTAGCTTTACTTATCAACCCAGGGTTCGTACAAACGTGGAGGTGACAGTGTTATATGCACAAGTAAAAGTGAGGGTCCTGCCTGTTGTCACTGCTCATGTGGCAAGAGACCTCAGGGGTTCCAAGCCATACTTCTATAGGGTTAGAAGAAGCTTAATTCTTTAATGGAAGAAGAGAAAATCTATTCTAAGAGAGAGCTACTCTACTGCAGTAATAGAGAAAACAACATGTAATGCTAACTCACAGCATAATCTAATTAACCAATTAAACAACTATACTACGAAGAATTTTTAAATCAATCACTAACCTAATGCTTCTATCTAAGTTGCATAAGTAAAGAGCATCAAACTATACTAAGGTGCAAGCAAGGAAACTAGACTAAATTAGTTTTCAAGCGGAAGAGCAGTTGGAGATCGAAATTGGTGAAAGGAGGATGTAAGGATGCAATAGTGCATAGGGACCATTGGATCGATAAACGAATAGAATATGGACAATGGAGATCTTATCGTGGGAGCTTAAGCGAATATATGGATGAGCATGGTTAACAAAAAAGATGAATGATGGAGATCTTATCACAGGTGATTTAGTGAATAGGTGAATGAATAGGGTAACGAAGCAGATGAACAATGAAGATCTTATCGCGAGGAATTAAGTGAATGGATGGACGAATATGGTAACGAAGAAGATGAATGGTGGAGATCTTATCATGAGGAATTAAGTGAATGGATGGACGAATAGGATGAATCAACAGATGAACGATGAAGATCGTATCACGGGAAGAAAATGTGCGGAAATGATGGAGCAGGTTTTCGGAGGTGGTAAGTAGTTTCTCACACGCCTTTAAAGCTGTAAGATGTATTTTTAAATTTCACGCGATTTGCCTAACGGTGTGACACGTAGAATGAGAAAACCACTTTTATCGCGTGCTCTCGAGCAGATAACAGTCATGCAAGGATCCACGCAAGATTGCATAATAGCCATTGGATCAGGCGGGGCTACTCAATGGTGGAGATTGACCAAGCTAGTTGGAAATTGAGTGACACGATAGCCATTAGATCAGGCGAGGCAGATCAACGGTGGGGATTTAAAGCACATAAAGTGTTGAGATGACGTGATAGCCATCAGATCAGGTAAGGCAGATTGACGGTGGGGATTTAAAGTGCACAAAGTAGGTGGAAGACTTCACACGAGGTGGAAGTTGGATAAAATAATGAATCAGATGGTGATTAGGTAGGGTTTGTTGTGGATCGAACGATAAGGGGATTATTCACGAAGAATGTGCTGAAGGAGGTTTCAAATGAAAAAGACAAAAACTAGTGAGGGTGAAAAAGTAATTGCATCAAACAACAAACTCCATAGCTCATGCGAGAACCTGAAACCTATGTTTTTGGGGTTGCTGAAGGGTATCTTCCTCACTTCATGGTCCAAGAGGGAGGAGATGAGGCCAAGACACCTGCAAACAACCTTATGGTGTTCTTTTTCTCCTAGCTAATATGTGAACTGAAAGAAGGCACAATTGAAGTACATGAAAGCAAAATCAATCTACTCTACACTAATGCAAGCGGAATGCAGCTACTTAAGCAAATGAACAAAAAAACCATAAATCATCTATGCTATACTATTGTAATGAGAATGCAACTACTTAAGAAAATGTACAGAAAAACCATAAATCATCTACACTATACTACTGTAGTGAAAATGCAGCTACTTAAGCAAATGAACAAAAACCAGGAAGCTACTTAAGAAAATGAACAGAACCAGAAAATATATGCTAGAATACATGTACAGTAAAGAGGATCTTAGGTTGCTCGTGCATGGCCCTAACCCAAGAGCTTCAACCATCTGAGTTAACTCAGTGCGGGCTCAAAACATAACTCATATTTATTATAAAAACCATGGAATACATAACAAACTGTCACAAGTGTTTCAACTCATAAGTAAAGTAGAGTGTTACAATAAGAATCCGAATCCTACTGAGGTCCTAAGCCTCTCTACTTATACATCTCAAGTCTCTAACGACTTCCTTCCCATTAGGGAGGCTTGGCTCTCCACTCAAGATAAACTGGTTTCTATCACTTCTACTTGCTCGGCTATCTTCTAGGCCTCAAAGTGATGGTTATTTGCACTCCAAGCCGATGGAGGAATATTCGAATGGAGGAGTAGTAAATGAGGAGGATTTACCCCTTATAATTACTCTCCCTTGTCCCATTCGAGTTTTTACCAAGGTATTTGCCATAGTTCCTTGCTTTTACCCTTTATTCCTGCATTAAATGCACATTAGACCACAAAGCAAAATATCCAACTCTAACTCATCTCATAAACAAAATATAATCAAAAGTATGCAATAAGTTGTGAGAATAGTTGGTTTGAATAAGCTAGGAGGTAAATTAAGGCCAATTAAGGCCCATATAATTACCCAATGATGAGTCTCATCATCACCCCCCTACTAAAATTGTTGCTCATCCTCTGAGCAACTTAGTCAATGTACACGTCCTTCATGGATTTGGTAGCCTCTCTGACATCCCATGCTTCTGTTGTGGTCTCTTCTTGTTTATAGAAGCCTGATTTCCTTTCTACTTCTTCCCACTGCCTCTTTTCCTCTTCTTCTTTTCTCCCTTCTAGCATCCCTAGGAGTAGTGGTGGATTGAGTTTTAGGCCTATCCAATTGACCTGCAACCTTTGCATTGATTTCTTATACATAGGTGTCCTATTGAGTGCCTCTCTCAACCTTTGAGGGGAGTGATATTCTTTGATCTTCAAGCTGTGTGGCAGCGTTTTCCATATCCTTTAGCAGGCATGTATTATCATCTCTTAACGGCCTAAACATATCCTCAAAATGTGAAATTGCTTGCTCTTGGGAAGCAAGATATCTAGGTTCTAGTTCAGGGTCATTTGCAATTAGATAATGGGTGCTGATTAGGGTCACGGGATTTTATTGTTCAACTTTGATGAAAAAGGTTCATTTTTCTCTCTGGCCAATATTCCTTTCATCTCTGCAGCCCTTGACTTCTCATGGTTCATCAATGATGCCAAGGCCATTAATTTTAGATCTCCTAGCATTAGAATCCCAAATATTCATGTCTGTGAGGGCCATGTTGTGCAAGTAAAACTCAGCCATTTTGGCCCTATCTTCTAGTGCACTTTGATCACTAAGATCAATAAACTGCCTGTAGTCTTGAAATGACATGGTGCCCCTTTGTGCTAGTGTTTTAATATGAAATTGCAACCATTCTTCTCTGAGGTAAAGAGCATAGGATTGAGCTGGTTTTCTTGTTCTTCCCCTTCTGTTTCAATGCCTTCTTCCTCTCTGTTTTTCTTATCTTCTTCCACTTTTGTTTCAGCATCATCCTCCTTCTCTTCTGCTTCATTATGTTCCTCTGTATTAGTTTCTTCTTCATCCATCTCATCCCCATCTAGCTATATATCCTCCTCTTGTTGTTTTGCCTCCTCCTCATTGACAAAAGGACTAATGTTATAGGTGAGGGTTTTGATGTCATCCTCTACTAGTAAGTCTCTGAAGACTGACCATGTTATAGGGATCTTGAGGTTTTGGAGGGAATCCTCAATGACGATCCTAATCAACCCATGGTGGGCCAACTGTTGGGAATTCCCTTCCTTTACTTTGTTTCTGGAGTCTATGAGTGATTGCATCAAGAAATAGGGTATGCTGAGTCTTTGGTGAGCTGGTGTTTCTACCCCAAATATTATTTCTTCAAGCATCCTAAAATGGTAGCCATAAACAACACTGTATATACCCTCAAAGTGTTTGTGGGTTCTCTCCTATTAAACCCTCCTATCATCTTGCTTGGGGGATTGAGGAGGAAATGAGAGGCGTGACACAAGAATTTTAAATTTAGGAGAAAACAAAGTTTCCTGTGTGAGTAATCCACTAGATTTTAGAGCACTTCTAGTTCAGTTGCTTGTAAATGGGGATGGATTTTTAGATCCTACCTCTTTAGAATGGTGGCAGTGGACAGTTCTCTTGATATTCCCTCTTGAACCCCTCTCTGCCTATCCTATAAACTGCCTCTGTACACTGTTCATGTAGGACTGTTCTTGTAGGAATTCTCTTGTAGAACGATGGATCCTTGCTTCCAATGGGTGGCCAGAGTTATGAGAGCTACTTGAGTGAGGGAGTTTCAAGGAGGTGGAATGCATGAATGCATGAAAATGATGCTTTGTTTCCCTTTATACCACCTCATTATTCCCACTCCTTGTAATTAGCTCCAACAGTTGTTAAATACATAGTTAACCACTTCTTGTCCTACTCCTCCTCTGTTCTTTGAGTTGACTACAACCATGTGTGAGAGGACACCCTGCTTTGTATGTGATGATTGAATGAAGGTGGCCAAGTTAACTGGCCACCTTTTCACTTACAAACCAATTACCTCTTAACCTTTACAACTTTTGATCAAATGATGCATATGAGTGAGTGAGTGGGATACTTACCTGTGATCTTGATGTCGTGCTGCAGTTGTCAAAGATTAGAGGTGCTGCGTTGTCTATTTTCTACATGGTCATTCTTCTTCCTCCTTTGCTATTTGCTGATGGTTTCTTGGCTTTTGGAGGTGTCTGTGACTAGAGATATGATGCTGCTACTACTGTGGAGCTCCTGTATTACCACTTGGAAATGTATGGTGTCTCTCTTAGAATTTCTTGATCATGTTGTTGGCTGGTGTTGTGAGGATGATGTAATGAATGGACAGAGGGAGTAGGAGTGTGTGTGGATGCAGGGATGATGGTAATGGTTGAGGTGATTGGTTAGATAATGTCTAGTATGAACTTTGGGGACCTAACCAATCTACCATTCAGGGGATCCTGTAGAGAACACAATCTTCACCTGAATTGAAGCAATGAAGTGGAAAACAATGGAATTGATGGAGGGATGCATGGTAAGGAGTGGAGGAGATGAATATATGTGAGGCAGGGTTCCCTTTGGATCTTCTCTTTAATCCTTGATTGTCTTTATCACCCACTTGCAAATAATAGTTATTTTTTTTTTCCTTTTATTATTATATTTTAAAAAAACACCTAGGCTACCTCAGAGAGGTTTTCACCCTAGATATTTTCCTTGGGTGCCTCAAGGAAGGTTTTCACCGAGGGATCTTCTTGTTCTTTTTCATTTTTTTCTCATCCTTGGGCCGCCTCATGAGGTTTTCAACCCAAATATGGGACTCAGGTGCCTCATGGAGGTTTTCACTTGAATCCTTATTCTTTTTTCTTTTTCAGTGCCTTGATGAGGGAGGAGATGTAACTTGCTCCACCATCATCATTGTCTTATTGATATTGTCAATGAACTCTTGTTTTGATAAATACCTCATGTACATTTTCAATCGGTGTCCATTAACAAGCAATGGAATGGCTTCTTCATCTATAGTTCTGATTTGCACTGAACCATTATCATGGCATCTTTCCACCACATAAGGTTTGAGCCATCTTTTCCTTAGCTTTCCCTTGAAGTATTTATACCTAGAATCATATAACAATGCCTAGTCTCCCTCTTCAAATTGCTTTTCCTTAATATGTTTGTCATGAAAAATATTCCTCTGACAATGAACTATCTCTGAATGCAGGAGGGCCTGCATTTTGGATTCATCCAAGCCATTCAAATGGAAAAATATTTCTTTTTGTGCATGACTAAGATCCAAATATAATTGGGCTGCCATCCTTAATGTGTTATGTTCAAACTCAATGGAAAGAAAAGATTTTTTCCCATAGACCATCTCATAGGGTGTAAATCCAGTGATGGTCTTCCATGTTGTATTATAAGCCCAGGTGGCCTCAACTAGTCTCTTTGACCAATCCTTCTTGCTGTTGCTCACTACCTTGGTTAAGATGTTCTCCAGTGCCCTGTTGGTCACATCCACTTTCCCTTTAGCTTGTGGATGATAAGAAGTGGAGGTACTATGCTTGATTTTGTGATGGCTCAACAATTCTTCAATCATGTTGGAAGTAAACTGGTTGCCTTGGTTTGTGACTAGATCTCTAGGGTACCCAAATTTGTAGAATATATTCTCCCTTAGGAACTCAGCCACCTTCTCTTTTGTTACTACCTTAATCACCTTGGTTTCAACCCACTTAGTCAAATAATTAGTGCACACAATAATGTATTGCTTTTTCTTTGAAGGAGGGTTGATAGGCCCAATGAAGTCCATGCCCCACTTGTCAAATGGCTCGAAAGTGACTTGAGGTTGTAGGGGAATTTCATGTCTTGGAGTAGGATTTCCCATCCTTTGGCATAGATCACACTGACTAATGTACTTTTTCACATCTTGATGATGAGTATGCCAATAATAGCCTCCTTGCAACACTTTTAATGCATCCTCTTTGCTGCAAAGTGACCTCCACAAGGCCCATTGTGGCAGGTTAGAAGGATGTCAAAAACTTCCTCTTCCATTACACACCTTCTCAAGATTTGATCTGGGCCAAGTTTGAATAGAGTACCCCCAATCCACATGAAGGGGGCACTTTTCCTCACTATCTTGCTCTTTTCTTTGGAGGGCAAGTTTGGTGGGAACTATGCTGATGCAAAATAGTTTGCTATATCATAAAACCATGGGGAGAGACTAAAATAACAAACAAATTCTCATCTGGAAACTGGTCATCCACCATTCCTTCTTCACCTGTAGGCAGATTCATCCTAGATAGAAAGTCTGCAACAACATTTTCCTTACCAGACTTATCAACAATAGTTAGATCAAACTACTATACTAAAATAAACCATCTTATAATTCTAGCATTCACATCTGGTTTGTTCATTAAATATTTCATTGCAACATGATCAATATGCACAAATGTTTGATAGCATGTAATGTAATGCCTAAATTTGTTTAATGAATACACAATACACAATAGCCAAGAGTTCCTTTTTGGTCACAATATAGTTTAGCTCAACCTTTGACATGTTCTTACTGATAAAATAGATGGCATAGGGAAATTTCTCCTCTTCTTGACCTAAGGTTGCTCCTATGGCTTTGTGTGAGGCATCGACATGAATATGAAAAGGGAGGGCCCAGTTTGGGCCTCTAAGGATTGATGCAGTAGTTAACTTACCCTTTAGAATGTCTAAGGCCTCTTCACAACCTTTTGACCATATAAACTCAGAATCTTTGGCCAACAACCCAAACAAAGGAGAGGCCAACTTGCTAAAGTCCTTTATGAACCTTCGGTAGTATCCAGCTAACCCTAAGAAACTTCTAACATATATCTGCTTTTGTGGAGGTGGGACCCTTTGGATGATTGCTATTTTGTTTGGGTCCACCTGCAGTCCTTGCTGAGATATTGAGTGACCTAGCACAATCCCTTCAGTCATTAAGAATTCACATTTTTCTGGATTGGGAGACAGATTCATTTCAATGCATTTGTGCAATACTTTGCCTAGGTTAGTCAGGGCTTCTTGAAAATCACATCCACAAGGTGTAAAATCATTCATATAGATTTCCACAACATCATGTATTAATTCAGCAAAAATAATCAAGACTACTCTCTAGAAAGTTGCAGGAGCATTGCATAGGCCAAAAGGAAGGACCCTATAGGCAAAAGTACCCCAAGGATAGGTGAATGTGGTCTTATTTTGGTCTCCCAGGCAGATTTGGATTTGGTTGTACCCACTGAATCCATCTAGGAAGGAAAAAAACTTCTTGCCTGCCAGGCCATCTAGCACTTGGTCAATTAAGGTGTTGATGCCTCTAAAATTGCTACATCAACATCGGGGGAAACCACCCAGTCCAGACCTTAGTGCAACTCCTTTTCCGTTTGACGCGGTGGCTCCAACTGGATGTAATGGGACCCGTTTCCCAGTGATATATGAGTTGATGGGTGATTGGTTTGTAATGTATAACGAAAGTGATAAGTGTTTTGTTCTAAATTGTAAAAATATACAAAGATAACTAATCTATCCCGGGTAGTCTTTTAGTAACATGATTTTTGATCGTTTCTATTAAATAAATAACCATAAAGATGACTTATTCATAAAATAGAAATATGCATTCATATGATGATTACTTTGTTTAAGTAATTAAACAAAGTAATAATAAAAACATTATCACATTGATCATAATATATCATTGACATATATATTCAAAAGATAACAATTCTGAAACATTTAGAAATGACAAGTTAAAGAATTGTTTTAAAAAAAACATATATACATATCAATATTGATAAATGTTCATTCACATAGAGAAATAAGACAAAAATAGAGATAATAGTACCGTATTCATTTGGATTCTCCCGATGTAAACAACATTCAAATTCTACTTTCTAATTTGGGAATTCCTTCAAAAGACGCAATAGTGCAAATCTCATAAGAGCCTCTTTGTCAAAACACAGAACTTTGGTCCAGTCTTTGAAAAAAAAATATTAGAAGTACGGTAGTGCAACTCCCAAGTTAAGTTTTAATACAAATTGCGGACCCTTTCTAAATACATGAAAGGGTCTTTAAATACTAATAATGACAACAAACTATGAATAAAAATTGCTATGTGCTGGTCTAACTAAAGACATATAAATCTAGAATTTATCATGAAAATAACTATCCTATGGCAGTTGAATGCATTCACTGTATCGACTTCTTTTCCTATGATTGCAGTTGACAGATTGCGAGCATAGGCTGGATTTCCGATGGTTGACTCATCTTGGAGTGTAGTTGAGCTGTATAGGTGGCATTAGAGAGTTCGAAGATCATATAGTTGATTGCATCCGAGAGACACTTCATGGCCATCTGCTGACTATGTGGCTTAACAAGGAAAAACCATAATGTTTCCCATGTCAAGCTGTGGATTCCTCCAATCAATTTTTCCCTGTACTCCAACGCTTGTTTCAAATGTTGTTCCAACAATTTTGCCTATGGGAGTTTGCCAGGAGAGTAATCAGTGATTAAATTGGACATATGAAAACTGTTGTTTATTAATTCGATCAGCCCATTCATTGCACCTTTGCACCTAGAGGTTTCTCTCTCAGCTATCATTAACTGGGACTCCCATTTAGAAAACAAGATTTCCTTATGTGATTATTGTATTCTGGGCAAGTTGGCAGCCATTCCTTCTTTCGAATATTTCCAGGATAGAAAATTGGTTAACTTTTCATCCGCCTTATCTAATTCAAGCCTAGCATCAACTGATTTTTCAATCATTGATGCAGAGATATCACATAAGGTGTTGGCCAATGATATATTGTGGCATAGAATATCCAATTGTTGGGACAAAGCTTTGGTTATTTCCAGGGCTTCTGTTCTGAATTCGTTTACCTATGGATACCCTTTGAATCATTCAATCTACTCTTTCATTTGTGCTATCTGATCTTCTTTTGATTTCTTCTCCTGCTCACATATCATTTGTAGTTTGTTCAACTCCTAAGACAACTCCTGTTGCTTATGGAGAGACTGTTCATCAATCCTTTTCTTTTCCAGTTTTAACTGCTCTTTTAATTATTCATTTTGCTGCCTCTGTTCTATCAACTGTTGCTCAAGCTAATCTATCTTTTGTTGTTTTTCTGCCGATTGTGCTTCTAGTTGGATGATCACCTGGTCTTTTTCCCTCATCAGGTTGCTGACCTCTGAGGCCTTATCCATTGTCGTTGCCGTGTAAGCTCCTGCATACTGTGATAATTTTGTTAAATCTTCGGAGGGATTGACCTCTTCTTTCCATACCATGTTCATCATCTCTGCCTGAGGAGTCAAAAGAGGACTTTGATCAATTTTCCTCTTCTTCCTCCGTCTTTTAACTAAAGCCCTATGCTTTGGACTGTAGAAGACATCAAGTGGTGGTATTTCTTCAGTTTGCAGTACAATCTCCTCAGTCGGATTCTTAAGAACAATCTCTATGTCCTGCTGAATTCTAGGTGGGCCACTTGTTCCTTCAATCAGAACAGTGTTAAATTCTGGCTTGTGCATTGTAGCCATTTCTGGTGTAGTGAACTCTTGGGATTTATTGGGGTTATTGATGATCAAATCAAAATGCTCCCATTCCTTGATTAACTTTGGATCAATATTGATATTTGTATCAATGGGTTCACTAATTCCTCCCTGTTTTTGTTCCTTTTCTGGGGTCTTCTCACTTTTAGGAATCTTTTCAATTTCGGGAGTCTTCTCACTAATTTTCTCTTTGTTGTGGCCTTGTGGTTGCACCATAGAGGTAGTGTTTAATAAGTCTAGAGGTAGCGTTTCCAATATCTGTGTCCCGAACTTATAAACTTCCTCTAGTCCTTCCGCTTCCAATTTGATTTTGTCTAGTTGTTTGACTTGAGAAAATACCTCCACTGAAACAAACAAATGACCGTAGCTATCCTTCTCATGTTCAAACCTAGTGATTTTGGTTTGAGAAGTAACATTGTAGGCAACCGATCTAGGATTGTATTGCCTTTTTGGGATGACTGCTATCTTTAACAACTTTATTTTCCCAGCTTCCTTCTCTGCATGTTTGAAGTCATATAGTGTAAAAGCACCACATCGAAGGGGAAAAGTTGGCCACATGTGCTTTTTAGACTCCTTCAGGTTCCTTGGCATCCCTTCAACCATTATTTGATATGCTAATTCTCTCGCAAGCAATTTATTAGGGATATACAGGGGAAGGACATGTGGCTTGGTAGTGCTGCCGAAGATATGTAGGTGAGCTTTTCTTCACCAAACCAACTAACAATTGCAGTTAGGTCGATTGAGGCTTCCTCGGATAACCTAGGAGTGGGTTTATTGAATATGGCATAATACACGAGAGGGATGAAACCATGACAAATTATATAATGGTGATTTTTGTAATGGGATTTCCACAGCTCATGATAAATGTGAATGGGATTAGTATCCTGTGGAGTCCATTTCCATTCAAGAATGGGGTATTCAGAATCGAAACAAATGGTGTCCATAATATAAGCACTCATATAAAATGGGGGTATTATCCGAGTTGTTACGAACATCTTCTTTTTATAATAAAGTATTTGGCTAGCCATTTTGTCAGAAAAAATGGTCGCCCAATCCATGATATAAGAATTAATTGCAGCCTCCATTGAAGGTACCATTTCAATAGAAAATTTAGCAGAGTCATGGGCTCTGAAGAGTCTGCACATCATTGCACCAGCATAACAATAAGGACATGCCAACGAATCTACGGAGTACATATCCAATGTTTCATGCTTGTGCTTGGTCAGAAAATACCTCCATTGTCTGATAGGGTTATTTTCGACGGTGTTCTCCTTGGTGAAAGCCTCCAAAAATTCTTTATTATAATGCTTCTCCGGTTCAAGAAAATGGTACATTTTTTTAATATCTTCTGCTCTGAACGACCCAAACATTCTTCCATCAGTAGTAAAGAACGTTCTGTCTGTGATATTGATGCTTTCAATAATCCATCTGACGACATCATTATAGGGTAACACTTTGGCACGGGCTACTATTCTATGAAGATAGGAGCATGCCAAATCTCTAAGAGTATTCTCTGACTTACTTGTAGAATCTGTTGTTGCCTCTTCTTCAATCTCTTCCAAATCCTCAGCCTCCAGTAAATTGTAAATACTTTCCCAGGATGCCTTGCTTAGACCAAGGCAAGTGGTATCAGATATCAAGACCTTCTTCTCTGGTTCTTCTTTGGCTACGAAGGGGGCCTTGGATTTCTTTGTCATCTTTACTGGATTCATCAACTTAGACTTGATCTGTACAAACCACAAAAGAACGTAATAGGGAAATAAACCCTTCAAAGCCAATGCGAAATGAAAAGAGTTATGGTAATTCAAGCATGATAAGCAAAATGAAATCAAATATTTCCACGAATGAAATCCTCGAAGGACTCAAACTTAACTGCTATATTAATGACTTCTGTAACTGCCAATCATGATAATTAAATGTAATAATGATATATTGCATCACACATATGAATAATAGTCCTTTAACATGGATCCCTTGGTTTTCTCGATCAACGATTAGCGAAAAATCACATATCGCAGAGCGGGAGGTTCACAAGTCAAGCTTAAACGTTTTCCATAGGTAGCCGCGATTGCGATAAAGATTAATGTGAAGAGGCAGGATAATCAACAAATTGTTTATTGTTTGTTTATTAACAATTAAAGGTTTAAACCCGCAAATATAACGTTTGCTAACCTTTTATCGGGAAATGGACCTTTCGTTTATGAAATCGCATCGACAAGTTCCAAAGGGGCTTTTACTATGTGGTTCATGGTATCTGCGATGGTTGATTGCGATTGTATTATCGCATTAGGGGTATGGCATAAACCTTTAGAAAGTTTCATAGCAGCCTTGCAATTTGCGATTTCTGATAGGATGATCACATCGGAGGTTTGCCAATGAGAGCCTCTTTAGTATATCCTTTAAATAAAGGATATAGCATATTATTTTACATTTGTTTTACAAAAAGGTTTTGTATAATATTTATATCGGATTGGACCTTTTCATAAGGACTTATATGTGTTATGTGATTAAATCCAAGCTTGCGATTATTATTTATTGAATTTAACTAATTCTTAAAAAAGGGGACCCATTTCTAACTAAAGTTTTGAGTAAATTTTTTTAAATGGGGGGTTGTTGTATAGCACATCAGAAGGGTAGGGGAAAATGATCCTTCTTTGTGGCTTTGTTCAACTCCCTCTTGGGAACTAAAACTAAATGAGAGACCCACTCACTATCTGAGATAGGGTAAATGAATCTTGCATCTAGCAATTTTTTGCAGTTCTTATTTGACTATGTCCTTAAGAGCTAGATTCATCCTCCTTTTTGGTTGCCTGACTAGCTTGCAACCTTCTTTGATGTATATGTGGTGAGTACACACTAAGGGGTGTACTCCATTCATTTCCTTGTAACTCCAAGCGGAGGCTTCTAGGTTTTCTCTCAACATGTTACATAACTCTTCCTCTTCAAGAGTAGACAGAGATGGATTAATTTTCAAAGTTTTCTCTGGGCCAAATTCTATGGTTTTGACATGGAGTGGGTTGGAATCGGCCAAGCTTAAGTCAATTGGATGATTTTTCTGGGTTTCCCTTACATCTTCTTCTAATGGCAATGAACTGGGAGTTGGACTTTGGAGCAGGTGTTCAATTAAGTCATCCTCATATTGCTGTCCTCCTCCTATGGTTGCTCCCAAAGCATAAAGTTGGGCAGAATAGAGCTCATCTTCTTCCTTCTCCTACAACCATAAAGGTAAATCATGCTCTAGGGTAGGTTGAGTAGGAGGGTATAGGAATAATTGTTTGGACATATGCCCATTCTTGATATCATATTCCCAGCTCTGTGGTTAATGTAAGCATCAGTTGTGGCTAACCATGGCCTCCCAAGGATGAGAGGGTAACCAGTAAGCTTAACCTTAGGTTGGAGAACTAGAAAATCTGTAGGATACTCCCAAGAGTCAATGGAGACCATCACATCCTCCACAATTCCCTTAGTGGCAATTGTGGAATAGTCTGCAAGTTGCAGAACTATTGTGGTCTTCCTTAATGACCCTTGGAGGTTGAGCTTGAGCATAGTGTCCTTGGTCATCAAATTAATGGTTTCCCCAAGATCAATCAGAGTGTGTGGGACAATGGTGCCATTGATGTGCACATCTACTACAGGGCTTCCAGGGTCCAAATATTTTGGACATATTACCTGCCCCAACATTAAGTCAAACAACTGCCCAATGATATTAATGGTATGGGCATCCCTTTTTCTTATTCCTGGCTTCTTGAAGCACTTCTCCTTAATCAACTTATTGTAAATGGGAACATCTTTGATTGCCTGGAAAAGGGGGATCTTTACACATAGATTTTTCAATTCTCCCATAAGTTCAGTTTCTTTTGGGGTAGACTGGAGTGGTTGGAATAATCTCTTAGGAAAGGGTGGATTTACTTTAAGGTTGATTTCCTCTCTTTCTTCCTAAACCTCCCTATGTCAAGAGGGAGGTTGGTTATCAGGGATCATTCTCCCAGATATTAGGTTGATCTCCTAGATTTCTACAACATAAGCTGGGTATGATGTCTCTCCACTGTAGACTTGTTGCGCCTGCCTATTATTTGGGTTTGGATTTGGCTGGGCAGGCATTTGGGGTTGCTTAGGTGGTGCAGAGTGCAAGAGTTGTGGTTGGGTAGGTGATGGAGGCAATAGGGCTAGTACATTGTTGAATTGGGGCCTCCACCCCTAGAGTGGAGTTCTCCACTGAAGTTGTGGATGAACATAAGGTTGAAATGATTCGCTAGCTAGCTGGGAATGATACTGAGATGCATAGGACCAAGGAAGGGGTGTAGACCAGGAAGGATGAGCAGGGGGTCGCCAATAAGGTATAGTTATGGTTTGGTTGGGGTTGTAATATGCATGGAATTACCCTTACATACCCTGCTGATATGGTCTAGGCCCAGGAGGTCTCCTTTGGTTGATGTAGCAAAGTTGCTCAATGACCCATTCATCTCCTTTATATACAAATTTGAGTCTAGTTAAAGAAGGGCACTTGTTTGTGGAGTGGTTTTCTTCACA
This sequence comes from Pinus taeda, assembly GCA_000404065.3. Classification (NCBI taxonomy): domain Eukaryota; kingdom Viridiplantae; phylum Streptophyta; class Pinopsida; order Pinales; family Pinaceae; genus Pinus; species Pinus taeda. Next base: position 134,229 of record APFE030707915.1, read on the forward strand.
GTCTGAGAAAATCTTAATATAGTTCAATGGAAATTCGTTCTTAGGATGTTGTTGGTGCATCTAGGACAAAAGATGGCCAAGGATCTCTCTGCTTTCTCTTGCTTCCTTTTGATGTTCATGGTGTCCAATTGTAGGGCAAGGGTTACAACATATCACTTTTGAAATCTTCCAACATATTTCCAATTTCACCCTTGATGGATGAGTTGGAGGATGATGTACCGACCATAGGTTGACTACCCCTATCCTTTTTCTTGGCTTCCTTAGAATGGTTTCTAAAGACAGCCTTGATATCCTTATAGGGTAATTGGTAGACTATTCCTTCTTCTAACATGTGTAAGGTATCCAGAAGATCTTCCCTTAGTCCTCTAAGCAGGACTAGCTTTAGTGACTCAGGGTCAAGTGTGCACTTGGCCCTTTTGTAACTAAGCTAGAATATTTCTTAATAGTCTTATAGGGATTCATCCTAGCCTATGGTCATCCTGAAAATTTCTTCTTTAGTATCCTTTGACCTACAGTAGTCCCTATATTTGTTGTTAAAAACCTGCTACATCTGAGCCCAAGTTGTGGTGCTATCTCCAGGGAAACCCATGAACCAGTGCAATGTTGCATCCTTGGGGGTAGATGGAAATAATTTTAATTTTTTCTCATCATTTGTATAGTCATAGGTTCGGCATATAACATCAAACTCAAATAGGAAAGTGTCAGGGTCCTCTCTAGCCAGGCCATGTAAATGAGGTAGAGAAGAGGAGCTTATATTATTCATTTTAGTGTCCCCATTGGTTTCTTGATGGGGAAGGCACCCTCAATTCTCTCTCTATTCTCTCTGTCATTTTGGTTTTCAACCATTGGTTGAGTAGGAATGGGTTCTCCTCTTCTTATTCTCCCTGTAGGTTCTTCAAATCCGTAAGGTTGCTCACCTAAAGGTTCTTCCAAATCACAGTCACCGAAGAAGAGAGAAGGTTGAATGTTAGATGGAGTGGGGGTATTTGGCAAGAATTTTCCTGAATTGTCCCTATTCCTACGCGGCATGAAAGGAAATGTTTTTTTGGTTGGTTTTTGTAATATTTTGTTAAAGATTAGAAAATACTTTGCAGAAATGAAATTACCGATTGAATGAAAACTACTGACAAAAAAAAACTACTCACTGAATTGTAATTCTATTTGCAGAAATGAAATTGTTGATTGAATGAAAACCTCTAACAAAAAGACTATTTGCTGAATTGAAATTCTACTTGAAGAATGGAAAGGAAAGTAGATAATGACAAATTAAAGAAAGGAGGCTACTAGATTACTTTTGCAGAAAAAAACTAATGGAAGAAAATTGAGGATAAGAAGTAGAAGAAAAAAAGGTTGAAGACTAGAAATAGAAGTAAGTAGTAATCACATTTTACTTAAACACCTCCCCAGCAATGACACCAAAAAGTGATGAGCCTAGGTATTGAAACAATAATGCTGCAAATCCCAGGGCTACCAACTTTACTTATCAATATGGGGTTTGTACAAACTTGTAGGTGACAGTGCTATATGCACAAGTAAAAGTGAAGGTCCTGCCTGTTGTCACTGCTCATCTGGCAAGATACCCCAGGGGTTCCATGCCAGACTCCTATAGGGTCAGAATAATATTAATTCTTTGATGGAAGAAGAGAAAATCTATACTAAGAGAGAGCTACTCTGCTGCGGTAATGAAGAAAACAACATGTAATGCTAACTCACACCATAACCTAATTAACCAATTAAACAACTATGCTATTCAGAATTGCTAAGTAAATCACTAACCTAATGCTGCTAACTAAGTTGCAGAAGTAAAGAGCATCAAACTATACTAAAGTGCAAGCAAAGAAACTAGACTAAATTTGTTTTCAAGTGGAAGAGCAGTCAAATATTAAAATTGGTGAAAGGAGGATGCAAGGATGCAGTAGTGCATAGGGATCGTTGGATCAATCAACGAATAGAAGATGGATGGTGGAGATCTTATTGTGGGGGCTTAAGTGAATAAATGGATGAATAGGGTTAACGAACATGATGAATGGTGAAGATCTTATTGTAGGTGAATGAATAGGGTAATGAAGTAGATGAACAATGGAGATCTTATCGCGAGGAATTAAGTGAATGGATGGACGAATAGGGTCACAAAGCAGATGAATGGTGGAGATCTTATTGCGACGAATCAAGTGAATGGATGGATTATCATGATGAATCTCTAGATGAACAATGGAGATCGTATCATGGGAAGAAAATGTGTGGAAATGATGGAGTGGGTTTTCGGAGGCGGTAAGTAGTTTCTCGCGCGCCCTTAAAGCTGTAAGCTGTATTTTGAAATTTCACGCAATTATCCTAACTGCGTGACACATAGCACAAGAAAACCACTTTTCTCGCATGCTCTTGGGTGGATAACAGTCATGCAATAATCCACATGAGATTGCGCAATAGCCGTTGGATCAGGCGGGGCTGATCAACGCTAGAGATTGACCAGGCTAGTTGGCGATTAGTGACACGATAGCAATCAGATCAGGTGAGGTAAATCAAAGGTGGGGATTTAAGGTGCATAAAGTGTTGAGGTGACACGATAGCCATCAGATCAGGCGAGGCAGATCGACAATGGGGATTTAAAGCACATAAAGTAGGTGGAAGACTTCATGTGAGGTGGTAGTTGGATAAATTAATGAATCAGATGGTGATTGGGTAGGTTTGTTGTGGATTAGATAATAAGGGGATTAAGCATTAAGAACGTGCTGAAGGAGGTTTCAAATGAAAATGACAAAAAAACCAGTGAGGGTGAACAAGTAACTACATAAAACAACAAACTCCATAGCTCATGCGAGAACCAAAAACCTATGTTTTTGGGGTTGCTGAAGGGTCTCTTCCTCACTACATGGTCCCAGAGGGAGGAGGTGAGGTTGAGACACCTGCGGACAACCTTATGGTAATATTTTTCTCCTAGCTATCCTGTGAACTGAAAGAAGGAAAAAATGGAAGTAAACGAAAGCACAATCAATCTACTCTACACTACATTAACCAGAATGCAGCTACTTAAGAAAGTGAACATAAAAGCCATAAATCATCTGCACTATATTGCTGTAATGAAAATGTAGCTACTTAAGCAAATGAACAAAAAAATCATAAATAATCTACGCTATACTGTTGTAATGAAAATGCATCTACTTAAAAAAATGAACAAAAAACTAGGAAGCCACTTAAGAAAATGAACAAAACAAAAAATCTATGCTAGCATACATGTACAATAAAGAGGAGCTTTGGTTGCTCAGGTTGGGCCCTAACCCAAGAGCTTCAACCCTCTGAGTTAACTCAGTGCTGGCTCAAAACATAACTCATCTTTATTATAAAAACCATGGATTACATCTGAAGTATTTAACAAATCCTACTAAGGTCCTAAGCCTCTCTACTTATACATCTAAAGTCTCTAATGAATTCCTTCCCATTAGGGAGGCTTGGCTCCCCACTCAAGATAAGATGGTTTTTGTCACTTTTACTTGCCCGACTGTCTTCTAGTCCTCAAAGTGATGGTTGTTTGCACTCCGAGCTGATGGAGGAATATTAGAATGGAGGGGTAGTAAATGAGGAGGATTTACCCCCTATAATTACTCTCTATTGTACCATTCGATTTTTTACCAAGGTCTTTGCCACCGTTCCTTGCTTTTACCATTTATTCCTGCATTAAATGCACATTAGACCACAAAGCAAAATATCCAACTCTAACTCATCTCATAAAAAATTATAATCAAAAGTATGCAATAAGTTGTGAGAATAGTTGGTTTGACTAAGCTGGAGGTGAATTAAGGCCAATTAAGCCCCATATAATTACCCAATGATGAGGCTCATCACCTAGAATGCCTCCTGGTGCATCTAGGAAAAAAAATGGCCAAGGCTCTCTCTATTTCCTCATGCTTCCTCTTAATGTGCATGGTGTCCATTTGCAAGGCAAGGGTTTGCATCATCTCAATTTTGAAATCTTCCAGCATGTTTCCAATTTCACCCTTGATGGATGAGCTAGAAGACGATGTACTGACCATAGGTTGACTACCCCTACCCTTTTTCCTAGCTTCCCTAGAATGGTTTCTAAAGACAGTCTTGATATTTTCATAGGGTAATTGCTAAATATCTCCTCCTACTAACAAATGTAGGGTATCTAGAGTATCTTCCCTTCACTAAGCAAGGCCAACTTTAGTGACTCAGGGTTAAGTGTGCAGATGGCCCTTTTGTAACTAAGTTGGAATATTTCTTCATAATCCTCTAGGGATTCATCATTGCCTATGGTCAAATTGAAAATTTCCTCTTTAATATCCTTTGATAGAAAATAGTCCCGATATTTGTTGTTAAAGGCTTGCTATATCTCAGCCCAAACTGTGATGCTATCCCCAGGTAAACCCATGAACCAACCCAATGATGCATCCTTGAGGGTAGATGCAAATAGTTTTAACTTCTGCTCATCATCTGTATAGTCATAGGTTTGACATATAACAACAAACTCAATTAGGAAAGTGTTAGGGTCCTCTGTGTTTAGGCCATGGAAATGAGCTAGGGAAGAGGGGCTTATATTTTTCATATTAGTGTCCCCATCAACCAAAAAGTGATGAGCCTTGGTATTGCAACAAGAATGCTCCAACTCCCAAGGCTACCAACTTTAATTATCAAACTGGGGTTCATACAAAATTAAGAGGTGTCAGCACTATATGTGCGGCATACAATGTGTCCTTCCTTTTCTGCCATGATGTAATGGAGTGCATGTACTAAAGTAAAATCCTAAACTAATTGCAGAAAATGAAATGCTTGAAATAGAACCTTAACCTATTGCAAGAAAGAAAGTACAAGGAAAGAGACAAAAATTCAATACTAAATCACACCATTTCCTAATTAACTACCTAAAAGCTATGCTTTGAAATAATGCTAAATTATCATGAATCAAATGCTAATATCTAAGAATGGAAGTAAGAAGTATCAAACATCACTAATGTGCAAGTAAAGGGACTGAAATAAATATGTTTTTGTCTTTTTGTCTTTTCATGCAAAATCAACTTTCTAAACTAATTTCTTTTGGTGATGTGGTAGGTGAATTAAGGATGTTGGAGGATGGATGGAATGGTTAGGATATGGTTTGATGGTGTGGGAGACCTTGGGAGGCTTTTGGTGACTTCCTAGAGGTTTTCTCTCAATTCCGCCTCAAAAGACGCCATTTTAGGAAAACCTACAGGATGTACTAAAAACCTACAAGATCCCTTGAAAACCTACATGATACAACCGAGAGAAAAATGGAACGTGTTAGAGTTGATGGAAGGCTTAGGGAAGGTGGTAGATGGGTGGAATGGAGTGAGAAAATTCCTAGGATCACTCAAAACTCAAAATCAAAGTTGGGATATGGATGGATTTGCTCAAAAAGATTGGAGAAGTTTCCTACAGGATGTACATATTCACTATAATTCATTGAATGACCAATCAAATCAAATCCAAATTGGATGGGACAAACTTTGTTATTAATTAGGATGTCTTAGGTCCCCATTCCAAGTGGAATCACTCAAAAATACCTCTGTTAACCCATGCTAAAAAAATAAAAAAAAGTACTAGTCGAAAATCTAGGAATTCGAGAACTAGTGAGCTGGTAAATCTAAAAAATGCCTAACCAAATCAAGTAAAAATTCAATAGGGTAGTTTTTGTTATGAACTAGAGTGTTTTTTTGATCTAATGCAAGTGGAATCAAGTCTATTGAAGTTCGTTCACATGCTGGAAAAAATAGCAGAAATTTACTGTTCTTTGCTAAAAAGGAGGTCCAACAATCTAGATTTGGGAATAAGAAGACTAATCCAAGCAAGTCAATGATTACTATGAACTTCCAAATCTTTTCCAAGGATGGAATAATGCTTGTGATCTTGAAAAATAACTTACATCAACCATTTAACTCAATCATGCAACAAGAAATCATTAATACTAAATGCAGAAATACAAAGAAATACAAACTAGAGATGCATGTGAATAAGCAATGAAAATAAGGAAAGAAAATGATACAAAAGGGCTCTCAGGTTCTTTGGATGACCAGTACCAAGGAAACTCAGAGACCTATGGAGGATAACAATATTTAGAAGCTAAACATGACACCAATCTTCATTATTTTCATCAATAATATTACATCCGTGCAAGAAAATACAATGGAGCTGCAAAAATACAAGCTCTCTCCACAATAACACTAATGAAAAACTATATCTAGAGGAAAATTTGACTTGGTACTTATACAAAATTATTAGGAATCATTCCCCATGAATGAAGGAAGCTTTCCCCACCAAAATCCCTTGATTAGTGGATCTAGTCCCCAATACTAGGAATTTTCTTTAAATAGCAGGGAACACATTCCTAGATTTTCTCAATCATTCCCTAGAGGAAAATTCGACTTGTTACTTATACAAAATGATTAAGAATCATTCCCCATGAATGGAGGAAGCTTTCCCCACCAAAATCCATTGATTAGTGGATATTCTCCCTTGATTAGTGGAATACATTTCTAGATTTTCTCAATCATTGGAGTTCCACAATTTGTGCCATAATTCCATAATATCTTGTTGACTTATTATTTATTATTGATCTTCCAGTAGTAGGGAACAAGTCCCTAAATTATCTCCTCCAACTCTTCATAATCTGCCCAATATTCTCATAATATTCCACAAAAAATAAATAATAATAGACACAAATTTTCAATTATTCATAAACCTTCCTAATGAATATATTAAAGTTAAAAATAAATTATCTAATGAAAAAATAGATGTTTAATGTGCTAAAGGATGGTCATAGGCCTTAATTTATGTTTTAAATTAGAGGCATGGTCCTTAATTTATGTCTAATTTAGAGGCCCATAATTACCCCTGCTAAAAGTGTTGCTCATCCTCTAAGAAACTTAGTGACCTCATTGTGCCTCATCCATGGCCTTGGTGGCCTCTCTTTTGTGCATTAAGAATCTTGGCTGTAAGCTCTGCAAGGACAAGCCGAGAAACATATTTGTTCAAAGAAAAATCATTGTTTCTTGAGGCCATTTGCTTTCCTTCTTGCTCTTTGTTCAAGATGGGTTCTTGAATATTTTTTAGTTTGGCAAGGTCCACCCTTATCAACCATATTCTACCTTGTTCCACCATTTGGACACCTCTAACACCTTCAAAATGCATTTAGATGAGAACTAGGACATCTTGTAGTAATTCCTATAAAAACTACAGGAAACCTACAAGAAACCCTGTAAAAACTACATGATACTAGTTTTGAGCATAAATGATATTCTGAGGTTAGGGTAGGCTGTCAACATTACTCCCATGCCTTTTTCCCACTTTTAGGCCCTGTACAAAAGCTAGAAAGAGATTGGAGACCTCTTGGAACACCTCTTTTCATCACTACAATTTGAGTTCTACTTTTATGGTGAATGCCTTATTTCTTTTTGTTGCCTTCTTCTCTTTTGTGGCATAGGTGATTGCCTAATTTCCTTGGATTTATCTGAAAAAGCTTTTCCATCTTGGGGTTTAGCATAATTTGTTCATTTCTTCCTTCGTGTAGCAACATTCTACCTTCCTGTAGTAGTCATTCCTCCTCTTTCAGGGTCTTCTAACTGTATGGGAGTTCTTCTTTCCTTTCTTGTTGTTTTCTGATGACTCCTTTGTTTGTGTAGGTACTTGTGGTTGAAGATGGTGGTGATGGTGCTACTTTGGAGCTCCTTCTTCTCTTGGATCATCATGTTGGAGGCTTGCTTTTGTTATGATTTGTATTCTATGGGATAGGCTGCTACAAGATTTCCTATAGGATGTCCTATAGCTGCTTTTCCCTCAGAACTCTTAATCATACACTTTGCTGAGATGGTGACATGCATGGAGAGAAAGACTAGAAGTGTGGGGAACAAGGAATACTCAGGTGATGCTCTCTATTCCTCCCCGTTTCCCTTCTTTTCGAAGATTAGAAAAAAAATAAATTGTTTTGAAAGTGACTTTTTTTAAGTGTGAATGCAGGGGTGATGATGGTGGACAAGGTATGGTGATGGAATGATGAAGGGGTGAATTTTATTGGCATAGCAAGTCATTTATTTTCCTTCAGACTGCCTCTTGTAGGATTTCTGGGTCACTGTAATTCCTACAGGATCATCTTGTAAGTTTATAGGGGATCCTGTAGAAAACACAGTCCCTTTGTAAACTGAAGTAAAGGAGTGGAAAAAATGACAGAAATGGTGGAGGAATGAATGTTAACGAGTGGTAAAATAAAAATGTGAGTGACAGGGGTCTCTTTGTGATCCTCATTTGCTCTTTGACCATCCTTGTTTCTGACCAACAAATGGAAATTTCATGAAAATGGAGAGGAATCTCTCTTTGTTTTATTATTATTATTATCCAGAATGAAATGGGATGGATGAATGATGAATAGATAATGAATATGAAGTGGATGGAGGGCTTGGAGTGTTGTGGTGACTTGGAATTTGTAAAAATTTCTTATTTTAATTGCTGTTCTCATTCCTTGAAATCATCACCCTTCATACTTTGGCTTTTCAACATTGCATGAGTGAAGGAGTGAGATGAAATTAACTAGATGAAGGCAGCTAAGATTGTTGACCCATCCTTAGCTTATAAAACCTTATCTCTCATGCATTGAAAACAAATTTCTAACTATAATATGATCAAGAGAAGAGGTCAAGAATATTGCATACCTGTACCTACCTGATGGTTGTTGGAGAGACATGCATGCTATTGCTGAGTTGATGTTGATGTGTAGGTGTTGGATGGTGATGTTGATGATCTTGATGCTGCTGCTAAGCTCTAGAAGAGCTTCTTTGACCTCTGGAACTCCTTTAAAACTGCTCACTGCCAATCCTGTAGGTGTTATTCTATACCCTGTAGGATCTTAGGGAATCCTATAGGTTTTACAGGACAATGACTTGTTTTGTCCATATCTCTCAAATGGGAGATTGTATTGACCTGAAAATTTCTGATCATGTCATCATCATTATGCACCTCCCGATAGAGACATTTTGGCCAATGGATGCATGGATCTCGAGAAAAAATAAAAATGGCTGAAGGTGATGGAGGCCAATTTCTTGGAAACAGTGTACTATAATTTTCTGAAATTGCTTGGGCATGTTACCATCATCCATATGCATATCCCCATGAAAAATATTTTAAATGGATGCACAGATATCGAGAAAATGAAAAAATGGCTGAAGGTGATGGAGGTCGATTTTTTGGAAACCATGCACTGGAATTTGCTGAAATTGCTTGAGCATGCTACCATCATCTATATACATCTCCCTCGGAAACAACTAGGAAAATGGATGCATGGTTTTCAAGTTATGACAAAAACAAATTTCTGCTCTATCTATGTTTGTATCCTATAGTAAAACATAGCATCGTGTAGTTTTTTAGGACAACAAGCAAACTAAATTGTAGAAGCTAGAGAATGATGGGTGGATGGTGAAAATAGATGATGGTGATGGATTGGCATGGCCTTGGCCTTGTTAGAGTATTTGAGAAAAGGAGGAGAAAGTTAAAATTTGAATTCTTTTGACTAGGCTTGACCAATTTTCCTTTTGGTACCAACCTATTCTTGTTGCTTGAAGATATTAGACAGTACATACATTCATCAATCATATACACGAAGCAAATTTTTTTTTTTTTCCTAGGCCCACTAGCTGCCTCAATGAGATTTTCAACTAGTATGTTTGCCTAGGCACCTCAAAGGAGGTTTTCAACTAGTAGGTCTGCCTAGGCACCTCAAAGGAGGTTTTCACCTAGGATCTTCTATGTTTTTCTCTTCTTTTTTTTTCCACCCAATTGATTGCCTCATGGAGGTTTTCAATCAATGAGTCAATTTGAAGTGCCTCCAAGGAGGTTTTCACCTTAGATTTGATTTTTTCTCTTATTTTTCAATTTTTTTTCTACCCTACCCTACTTGAGAAACAAATCAATTTGAAGTATAAGAATACTTCCAATGCAGCCATGTGCATGTCAAAATGACAGACAAAATGAGGTGTAAGTTTGAAATATATGCTTTTACATGTACCTAGTGTTGGTGTCCAAGAATGAACGATCTATTCACCCTATTTCGACATTAATTTATCAATCCGTGTGTGTATCCTTTCAAGGCAATGCGCAAGGTATATGCAGGGGCAAACGCATAATCCATTCCGACCAAGGGTTCGTGGTTAAGATTCAAAACATGAGTGTAAGACTAAACTAGCTACAGAACTTCAGAAATAATCATAAGTAGTAAGAACTATAATAGCAAGAATAAACTAATAAATGACACACACACAAAAATGCAACACCTGATCAGAAGAGCGGGCCCAACTCTCTGATTAGGGTTGCGTTAGTCATGGAGAAGATTGGAGCAGAAAAATAGATGATCTTTTATTAATCTATAACAGGTGATTACAATAGTGATGGGAGAACCCCCATTCACAGGAACAATCTGCATTTTATGCACAGTGAAGGAGATTAACAGATCTCATGGTAACCACATATTCAAAAATGTACATCAGTTGGAACGACACCAACACCAGACGTTTGAGATAGGAAAAAGGCCAAGAATAGTTCCAAGGGATCATGACTCCAGCTACGCGACCTCCTTATGGCTGGTTGTTATCAGATCTGTTGCGAAATGCTGAAGCGAGGGTTCCTGTTCTCCAAGTTGTTGTCAAACACATGTTTTAGTGCTACGAATAGATAATACTCCATGATTTTACTTCATTAATTAAAGTATTCCAATCAGACAAGTTAGGGGTATTTACCTTGTAAGTTTAGCATAACAACATGGGTAAATGAGTACAAAAAGGTCAAAAGGGATGATAGAAATGGATAGAAATATTGCCCGATTTGATACCCAACATCTCCCCTCAACTAGCCTTCTACATGTCCTCATGCAGTCCGTCGCCTCCGCAGGTCTGGATTCTATAGACTGTAAGCCTCATGCAGCTGGGTGAGATCATATTCCATGACCATCTCTGTCCCTGGAACTTTAAACCCATTTGAAAGGAGAACTTCCTTCCACCAATCCTTTGGAACATCATAAGTTTGCAAACGAGTAGAAGAATTGGATTATCATGTTAAGGACCAACTCTTGTATCATTTTGGGAAGCTATGCATTCCACAAACTGAAAGAGTAAAGATAATTCGAGAAGCACACACTTCTCTAATATCAGGTCACTTTGGTGTAAGTAAAACAGTTGCACAGCTACAAAGATTTTGTTATTGGCCAAAAATGAGTGAGATGGTTTCTAGATATGTAAGAGGCTATACCATGTGTGCTAAAAGCAAGCCCAACAATAGAAAACTAGGCTTGTACACTCCAATACCAGTTCCTTCTCATCCTTGGGAAAGTGTTTCCATGGACTTTGTTGGAGGACAGCCTAAATCTAGGAAAGGTCATGACTATTTATATGTTGTTGTGGATAGGTTCAGTAAAATGTGTATTTTAATACCTTGTAACAAACATATTACTGCTGAACAAACTGAAAATTTGTTCTTTCAACATGTATGGGTTCATTTTGGATTACCCACTTCCATAATATCTGATCGAGACACCCGATTTGTTGGGAAATTTTGGTCAAGTTTGTGGGAATTGATGGACACTAGGCTGAAGAAGAGCACAACTTTTCATCCACAAACAGATGGCCAAACAGAAGTGGTCAACAGGACAATGATCCAGCTGCTCAGAGGCTATTGCAGCAAGCATCCCAAACTTTGGGATGAGCATTTACATTATGTGCAACATGCTTACAACTAAGCTAAACATTATTCTACACGGAGATATCCTTTTGAGACCTATTTTGGTTTCACACCAAGGTCTCCCTTGGATTTTGTCTTTGGTAAAGACATAGTAGTTGGACACAGTGATTTGGACAAGGCAACCAAGTTCATTAAACAAATCCAAGAGATTCACCAAGCAGTACAGGAACAACTGGAAAAGAGCCAAGCCAAGTACAAGGCAAGGCATGACAAGCATCAGATGGAGCATAGTTTCCAAGTTGGTGATCAAGTCTAGCTGCGTCACGCCCCCAAGCCTGCGGTAGTCTTCCAACCATGCTAGGCGAGGTGCGGCACCACCGAACACTTTCTTTTCACCAATACTTATGTTCGTGGACTACGCCTAACCACTTTTCCTACTTAGTTTTTGTTTCTCAACCAAGTATTATTAATGTTTCCTTTATACCAATGAACACCCATACACATTCATTAACATAAGAAATTATACATGAAGAACACAATTGCACAGTATAAAGGGAGGGACAACTCCCTGAACAATGAGTCTACCCGATAATATATTATATAGTATTTTACAAGTTACAAGCTTTACAAGTATACTTGGAGACCCCAAGTTTCATACTTAGCCAATTTTACAATCTTCGGCAAAACTCGGTTGCCTAGCTCGTCGGCACTTCCGCATGGTCGCCGCCTGACTCACCAACCCTTCATTCACCTTGTCACATGATCGTGTTGTTTCCCCAACTTGGGCGTGCCTCCAAGTCGCCACACACGGGCACCTCCACCTGAGACACACCTCCATTCACAATCTCAACACTTCACCAAAAGTCACACCGTGCACACTTGCACGACGGGCGGGCGCTCACCCGAGTCACCCAAGAACCCGTGCCAAGTCATCGCACAAACTGGGTGCTCACCAACGTTTCATTGTCGAGCAATCCTACACATCACCCAGACGCCACACACATCATGCGCGCCTTTATCCAACCGGCGGGCGACCCTCCCCACGCCCTTCACCCAAAACCAAGATGTGTGAACACCTTCGTGCGACCTTGCCCAAGAGCTGACGCATCACCAAGCTATGCACCTTTACTCCTTGCTGCGTCCACCTCTAAGTCTATGCACTTCTCCTCATGAGAAAAGATGTTTGAGCGATGAATGCTTGTCCAAAAGCCATCCACGCAATGCCAATATATATGAGTCATAGGGTGAGGTCATGGTTGCCCAGCCGACCTACCCACGCCCTCATTTCATCACAAAAGCCATTAAACTTCATGTCGACCTTTGTTTCTTTGTGGGTCAGCTGTGGGTTGAGTGTTCATGCTCCCCACACCTCTATAAACTTAGCTCACCCTCCTCTTATGCGCATAACACTTCGCACAAGTCTGAGCTCACTCCTTGTGCAAACTGCGCTGGTTGTTCAAGCCTCCAACCAAAGTCGCACATCAACGGAATGTGTTTAGGACTGTAGGTCCTTACATCCTCCTCCACCTGAAGTCATTGTCGCCATCGACAACATACCATCCTGGTAGCCATCCACCAAGATCAACAATGTCTGTCTCATCCTTGGTCCATGATGTCAACTCCTCCACATACTGCAAACATCCCTGAAACATATGTAGAATTACCATCTCCACCATGTGTCGTCCTCATCCTGTGAGCTGTCATCCTTCCTGCCTGCCTGATTCCAACATCTCTCTAGTACACTGCTAGCCCTCATGATTTGAACTAGTCGAGTGATCAGTCCAACTGTCATGCTCAAATCATAAGAATGTCCATCCTTATGCCTTCACCAGTCTATCATTGATTCTGCCACATCCTGGACTCACCAAGAATCTTATCACCATGCTTAGGTCCATGGAAACTCCATCCCATTTGCAACATGTCATGATGCTTGATGCCAAGCCATCCCTGCACCATCTGTCATACCTGCTCAATCTGTCTTAAGGACTCACTTCCATGAGCAGCTAACAATGAGCCCCATCCTTTTGTTTATCTAAGAAGATGTGGAGGGAGTAGAGCCTAAAGGCTCACCCTCACTAATTAGCTCAATCCATCTGTTAGGATCTTCTATCTCCATCCTCTGTAGATAAGTGACCTGATCCTCCTCCCGGACATTCAGCCTCACATAAGCCTCATCATCATCATCATCATCCTCGACCACTTCTAGCCTTCTTGACAAATCCAAGATACTATCAAAAAGTGTCCTGATGACCAATGACTACTCGGTAAGCTTAGTCTCAACCATAGACAACCGCTTACTCATGTCTTCCATCCACTTATCATCCTCCATTTGCATCACTGCCAACTTACAATCAGGCTTTGTCACTCCAATGGTTGGAACACCAATGGGTACATCTTCCCTTCCATCGTAAATGTACAGCTTCTTCAAATGTGGAACAATCATAACATCAAACTGTTTCAAGAATTCCATTCCCAGCACAGCTTCGTAGTCATCTATCCACACTATAGTGAAGTCGACCTTCCTTGTCCACTCACCAAGTGTTGTGTCCACCTTTTCAGCGACACCAAGAACATCATTAGGAGGAGAATTGACTGTATTCATCTGTGCCTTCACCGGTACAAATTTCAGCCCAATTCTCCTCGTAGTATCTTTTCCCATGAAGTTGTGAGAGGCCCCACTATCCACCATAGTGAGTATATCAACATCTCCAACCTTCATCTGAACATACTCCAACTTATTCCTCTCAAGATCCTTCTGAGAGATCACCTCTGTAGCAGCAGTAGAACCAAGTATCTGCATCATCCCCACAAAAGCTTCTTCATTCTTTGCATTAGATTGTGCAATTGCAGCCACTTTCAGTCTAGAAGGGCAATTCTTCACTGTATGTGGTTCAGCACATATCCAACACTTCAAGGCTTTCTTTGTCTTCGACTTATCATCCGATTTCGAAGCATCCTCTTTCTTCTTCTCTTTTGACTTGTCAGACTTCTTTTTCCTATCATCAGAAGTCTCAACATAATGCTCCACCAACCTGTCCACAACAACAAAAGCTTCTTCAAGTGTTCTAATCCTTTACCTCTTCACTTCATTACGTGCCCAAGGCTTCAATCTAATAATGAAATTGAACACCTTGTCCCTCTCTGCCATGTCAGGAAGTTCCAGGACCGCACTTGCAAACTCCCGCTCATATGTTTGAAGGTTCCCTGTCTGCTTTATGAACTTTATCTTCATCCTTGCTTCCCATGTTTCATCTTTAGGAATGAAATGGGTCTGTAAAGCTTTCTTCATTTCATCCCACGAAGTAATGTCACTAGCATTGTCGTTGGCAATCTGATCCATCCTCCTTCGCTAACACATCTTAGCATCCTTTGTCAAGAACTGAGCAGGTACCTTGACCTTCGTCTCATCATCAGATAGACCCAATCGTTCCAAGTATTGCTCCATGTCCCATAGAAAGTTGCCAAGAGTCTTTGCACTCCTTGTATCATCATAAGATTCTAGTTCTTTGACTTTCACATGAGGCACTCCTCCACCTAAGTTATGCCTCACACCGCAATCTCATCTCTTGCTTCGTTAAGAGTTTTCCGCAAGTCCACGATCTCTGCAAGACCTTGGTCTCTTGCCTCTTCAACCTCCTTGACCCTTACTTCAAGTTGTGTACACATAATAACAGTGTACTCGTGTTGACTCCAGAGTTCCTCGAGCTCTTCCCTCATCTCCAAATTGGCCTCTTGATCTCTCTCGATCAATTCCAACTTATTAGTCCAAAAGGCTTCCATGTCCTCCATCTTCTCCAAAACTTTTTCAATGAACCCAATAGTAGTATCTTTCGCACCGTGACTAGACCCAACCTGAGATTCAGCTGCCATTGCTAACATCCTCCTTCTTCTTTGCAATCTAGTTTCGACCATACAACAGCTTCACCAAGATGCCTGCAACCTGAACCAACCCTTGTTCCACTTGTATGTGAAACAAATTCCTTCACCTGCAAGTACCTGCTTCATTGTCACCACTTCCAAGTTTCCAAGTGTATGTACACCTGCTTCACCCAGATCCAACCGAGCTCTGATACCACCTTTCATGCCCCCCAAGCCTGCGGTAGTCTTCCAACCGTGCTAGGCGAGGTGCGGCACCACCGAACACTTTCTTTTCACCAATACTTATCTTCATGGACTACGCCTAACCACTTTTCCTACTTAGTTTGTGTTTCTCAACCAAGTATTATTAATGTTTCCTTTATACCAATGAACACCCATACACATTCATTAACATCAATAATTATACATGAAGAACACAATTGCACAGTATAAAGGGAGGGGCAACTCCTTGAACAATGAGTCTGCTCGATAATATATTATACAATATTTTACAAGTTACAAGCTTTACAAGTATACTTGGAGACCCCAAGTTTCATACTTAGCCAATTTTACAATCTTCGGCAAAACTCGGTTTCCTAGCTCGTTAGCACCTCCACACGGTCGCCGCACAACTCACCAACCCTTCGTTCACCTTGTCACACGATCGTGTTGTTTTCCCAACTTGGGTGTGACTCCAAGTCGCCACACATGGGTGCCTCCATCCGATACACAACTCCGTTCACAATCTCAACGCTTCACCAAAAGTCACACCGTGCACACTTGCACAATGAGTGGGCACTCACTCGAGTCACCTAAGAACCCGTGCCAAGTCGTCGCACAAACCGGGAGCTCACCAACATTTCACGGTCGAGCACTCCTACACATCACCCAGGTGCCACAGACACCGTGCATGCCTTTCTCCAACTGGTGGGCAACCCTGCCCACGCCCTTCACCCAAAACCAAGATGTGCGATCACCTTCGTGTGGCCTTGCCCAAGAACGGGCGCATCACCAAGCTATGCACCTTTACTCCTTGTTGCGTCCACCTCTAAGTCTGCGCACTTCTCCTCATGAGCAAATATGTTTGAGTGATGAATGCTTGTCCAAATGCCATCCACGCAATGCCAATATATATGAGTCATAGGGTGAGGTCGTGGTTGCCCAACCAACCTACCCATGCCCTCATTTCATCGCAAAAGCCATTAAAATTCATGTCAGCCTTTGTTTCTTTGTGGGTCGGCCGTGGGTTGAGAATTCATGCTCCCCACGCCTCTATAAACTTAGCTCACCCTCCTCTTATGCACATAACACTTCGCACAAGTCTGAGCTCTCTCCTCGTACAAACCGTGTTAGTCGTTCAAGCCTCTAACCGCAGTCGTACATCAGTGGAACGCGTTTAGGTCTGCAAGTCCTTACAGGCTGTATATCAACAAAGACAGAATGCAAGGTGAAGGTAAGAAGCTGAAACCAATAAGGTATGGACCTTTCAAGATGCTTGAGAAAATTTGTGAGAATGCTTTTCGCCTTGATCTATCAACTTACATGCACATCTACTCAATCATTAATGCAGACAACTTCAGACTATTTGAACCTTCATTAATCGAAGATCCCGAAGAGCGGAGTCAATTGCCTTCTATTGATGATCTGTTGCCTGAATATCTTAATGCATTACAGGAAGATACAGTTCTAGACAGGAAGGTAAGAACTACGTGCAAAGGGGATGTTGAATACCTCAGGATTGGACTCAAAGGTTCAAAACTATGTAGTGTGAAATGGATAGAAATTGAGCAAGTGAGGAAGAAATACCCTCACTTGATTGATGCTTAAAAGAAAATCAACCTTTGGTGGTCCAAAAGCTTTTTTAGTGGGAAGGCCATGATCCGAATTGGATCCTAAAACACTCTCTAAGTTTTCATGACTGTTTCAAATTATGCTAAAAGATTCAAGTCCTAGAAAAAAATCAAAGCTATCAGAAGGAATCCTCGTACAATTGCAGTTGTGGCCAGAGTGGAGCAACGAGGACCATCGGTCGAGTGCGTAGACCATTGGCCAATGGTAACATGCACTGGCACAAACTGGAGAAACCAGAGTCCAAATGAAGAAATGGGTGTGGTTTTTGATACACGATTAGTGCTAAAGGGTGTCCCCCTCAGTCAGGGAAAGCTCCGAAGTGCCCGGACCTGAAATCGCTATAAAATTCGGAAAAGTAACGCATTCAGTTCCATAGCATGGGATTCCATAAACCAGTAGGATATCGGAAGGCCTCGAGGTGGTAAGCAGTTTTGATTGAGTCTCGCTTGATGCCACACATCGAGTGGCACGCGTCCGATGGATGAGAGAGAAAATCTCCTGCATCGGACGGGTAAAAATCGTGTGACTTGTCTACCCAATATGAAGGACGACCGTAGGATCTGGGGGACCCAGATCAATGGCAGAGATGCATCCTGATGTCTGAATGCATTTGACAGGTCAAAAATCAAGATGATAGGGGATTTGAAGTCTGACGTGGATGATGAGTTGGAAAATGATTCATGATTCGTGGGCAATATTGAAGCAAACTGAATTAACGGCCATTCAAAAATGATTCAAGGAATTTGACACCCAATTCATTAGGAAATAGGTGGCCACCTCCTTGCGAGTCGTTACCCAGTGATGATGACCCAGAGCAGAGGAATTCAAACAAAAAAAGGTAAGGAAACCAGAAGGCCAGGAAGTGGAAATGAACAATCAAAAGAATAGACTGGCTTTAAAGCCATGACCCGACAGGAGCAGAAAAAAACACATAATAGATAGGTAAACAAGAGTTAGCTAGATGCAGGAAGCTAATAGTAGAGAACAGAGAGTAGAAGCCGATTTGACCTGAAGGCAGCATCGAGCCAGATAGAGCTAGAGAGAGTCACAGATTCTATGTACTCCATTGAAGGCTTACAGGCCCAGAGTAACTATTTCATCCATACACTTTAGATCCAACAAGGGCTTCTCCCAAAAAAATTGACCTCTACACTTAGAGCCTTGCTCTATTTATACATTCCCCTCGTACGTGGACCATGGGTAGGTTGACTCACTTTCTATTATCTTACAATACTTTTTGGGCAGACAACCCTTTGACTTGACCTATTACAACTCATGCTCTATGCACTTCAGAGAGCCTTTACAATAATATTACCCAAAATTGTGGGCTTTAAGCCCTAAAACTATTACTTGGGGGATCCACTACCCAACAGATCCCCTGTAAACCTACAGGATCCCCTAAAAACCTATAGGATGATATTGTAGGAATTAAAGTGAACTAGAAATCCTACAGGAGGTAGTCCTAATGAAAATAAATGACTTTCTATGCCAATAAAATGCACCCCCTTCATCATTCCATCACCATACCTTGTCCACTATCATCACCCTTGCACTCACCCTTGAAAACAAAATTAGTTTCAAAAATAAAAAATCAGTCTTCGAAAAAAAGGGAAACATAGAGGAATAGCGAGCATCACCTGAGTATTCCTTGTTCTCCACACTCCTAGTCATTCTCTCCATCCATGTCACCATCTCAAAAAGTGTAAGATTAAGATTTATGAGGGAGAAGCAGCTAGAGGACATCCTGTAGTAGCCTTTCCCATAGAATACAAATCATAACAATAGCCATACAGTAGCAAGCCTCTAGCATGATGATCCAAGAGCAAAAGGAGCTCCAAAGCAGCAACACCACCACCGTCTTCAACAATAGGTACCTGCACAAACAAAGGGATCATCAGAAAGCAACAAGAAGGGAAGAAGAATAGCATGCAACCATACACACAAAAGGCACCTCGAGTCTTCAAAACCTGCAACAAGGTATTGGCACCATAGGTAAGTAACCCACTCGCTCTCTCATATGCATCATGTAATAAAAAAAATGTAACAATTATGAGTAAGTGGTTTATAAACGAAAAGGTGGCCAGTTAACTTGGCCACCTTCACTTAGTCAGCAAAGACAAAACATGATGTTCTCTCACACGTGGCAATAATCAAATAAAAATCAGAGAAGGAGAAGGACAAAAGCAGTTAACCTATAGATGCATAAGGTGGGATCTGATTACGAGGAGTTGGGAGTGATGAGGTGGTAGTGGGGACCAACGGTCCAAAAATGGAAACATACCTTTGCTGCCAGCACACCACCTCACCCAGAATGACCATAAGAGGAAATAATCATCATCCCCATGCATTCACTTCGTCGAAGCTCACTCTCACAGGTCGCTCTCATACCCAGGCAACCTACCGAAATAAAAACTCCATCGTTTTACTACACAGGAATTCCTACAGGATCATGCATAGGAATTCCTACAGGATACACAGAGACTGTTTATAGGATTAACCAAGAGGAGTTTCAGAGGGGAAAATGTGGGAGTTGGCCACTGCAACCACTATGAAGAGGTAGGCTCTGTAATTACATACCTGTTTACAAGTGATTGAACCAGAAATCCTATAAGTTTGAGTAAATTTAGAAGCTATGTAAGGGAATTACACACATAGTCATTTCAACTTCGGTTCTACATTTGAAAATTGTCTCAACCCTCTCATCTCTCAAACTTCACCAACCAAGATGACAGGAGGGTTTAATAGGAGGGAGGCCATTAATACTATGAGAATCCAACAACAGCCCCAAGTTCTTGAAATCTTCAGAAGACATAATTGGATGGGGTTTTTCAAAAAATTCAGAGGGTATGATGATGAAGTGGCCTGAGATTTTTCTCTCTCCCTCATTCCACTCACTAGAATACATGCCACTATTGTGGTAAGAGGCCTCTCCATAGAAATCACCCCTGAGCTCATCAACAGAGTCACCACACTTCCCTTAGGAATTCCATGGAGGAAAGAAGACAAAGGAGATAGCTAGGTTGCCAAAAGGAAATTCTTTTTGGAAGGTGAGGGACCCATTGAGGACAGAAATGGAGTAAGGAGGGAAAATATTCCATATCCCTTCAATGAGGTAAGCTACAAACTGATCAAATACATTTCACATGAGGGTAGGTATAGTGTGGTTTATGGCTATCATTTTAGGATTCTTGAAGAATTGAGATTTGGAACAGAAAAAACCCCTAACCAAAGGCTCAACATACCATACTTCATGTTGCAATCGCTAATAGACTCAAGCATCAAAGTGAAGGAGGGAAATTCCCAATAGTTAGCTCACCACGGGTTAATTAGGATCCTTATCGAAGACACCCTCTGAAACCTCCAAATTCCTATAACATGGTCAGTTTTTAGAGACATACTGGTAGATGAAGACATCAAAGCTCTCACATATGATGTTAGTCCTACTATCACTAGAGAGGAACATGAAGAGACTGAAGTAGAGGAAGAAGAAGTAGAGCAGGAAGAGGAAGAAACAAAATGAGATGAACATGATATGGATGAAGAAGGAGATGAAATAGAAGAAAATGAGGAAGATGAAGAAGAAGAGGAAAAAGAGGAGGAGGATGATCAAGAAACAGAGGAGGACGTTAAGGAGGAAACTGATAAATATGTTGCAGATATACAAGAGGAAGAAGAAAGGAAGGACATAGGTGAAGAAGGAAATGTAAGAGAGGGGATAGAAAACAAGGAGGAGTCACCTAGGGTGTCTCCAAAACCCACTAAGAGAGAGGCAACAACTTCCCTCATTGCTCTTAGCACCCTCATCAAGAAAAAAGGCAAAAGACAAAAGCAGAGCCCCTTATATTTCAGGACAAGGAAAAGCACAAGAGTAAGACAGGGGAAACCCCAAACGCCAACCAAAATTACTATTGTGGTTGAAGACTCCCCTAAACAAAAGGAGAAAATGCCTTCCCCTAAGTCTCCTATCACCTATGTGAGAAGGCCTATGTCTAGATAAACCTCCTCCAAGGGAAAGGCAATCCTATATGATACACAATAGAATCTATAGAAAGCAGAACCAGTCCTACATGATACCCTGTTGAACCTACAGGATGCAACAAAATTAGAAAGGAAGGTAGGGGAGCAGCGGGAAACTAAAGAAGAGGACCCAAAGAAAACATAACCCAGTCCCCAACCTAAACTAGACTCCTACTACATGTTTATTGAAGGGGGAAGGGTCATACATCAAAATTTTTCTATCCCATTATTCTTTGAGCTTGAGAAGAAGAGGGTCAGAACTCACCGATGGATGAATATCAGCAAATCAAAGGGGTTGGAAGACATTGGGCACATGGAGGAGAAACTCAATGAGAGGGGCAAAGAGCTAAGTGGCTTGAGAGATAGAGAGGCCATAATGAAAAATCAACTACAGACAGAAAATGCATGGTTGATGGGATAGTTGTAGGAAAAAGAGAATCAATTAGCATGTATAGCTAGTCTCTCTTTGGAAGTAATCCAGTATAGGATTCCAGCTAAATCCTATGCCCTATACCTCAAGGAATAGTGGCTGCATTTCTAGATCAAGACCCTAGCATAGAGAGGCACCATGCCATTTCAGGACTACAGGAAGTTCACTAATCTTTGTGATCATAGCACACTAGAAGATAGGGCCAAGATGGCTGAGTTTTATTTTCACAACATGGCCCTAACATACATGAATATATGGGACCCTAATGTGAAGCTAGGATATTTACAATTGATGGATTTGGCATCATGGATGAACCACGAGGAATCAAGGGTTGTAGAGATGAAGAATATATTGGCAAGAGAACAAACTGAACCTCTTATGATAAGAGTTGAACAATAAAATCCCATGGCCCTCATCAGTACACATAATTTGATTGCAAATGAAACTCAGCTTGCACCTAGATATCTTTCTGCCCAAGAGCAAGAAATTTCACATTTTGAAGACATGTTTAGGCTATTAGGGGATGATAGCATACACGATTACCTAAGGAGATGGAACACATTTCCACACAGCTTAAAGATAAGAGAGTACCACTCCCCAGAAAGATTGAGAGAGGAACTAAACATGACACCCATGTACAAGCAATCTATGCAAAGGCTGAAAATCAATTGGATTGGCCTGAAACTCAGCCCACCACTACTCTTAGGAATGCTATAAGGAAGGAAGGAAGAAGAAGAAAGAAGGTAGTGGGAGGAGGCCACTAGAGCTATGAAGGATATGGATATTTTTTAAACAGGTAAATCCCCTCTGCGGATAGAGGCGATCCCACTAGCCTAGAACGGGTCTAGCAACAATCAATCAATGCTACTCTGCAAGTTCCTAGTTGCAATTAAAAAGTGGGTAATGAACACCTACTTGGATTCCAACGCTATTTGTTTGAGGAAGAGATGCCGCTCTCACTCCTTCGCTCTGGTCGGTCACGATCCTCCACTATCCTCGTGGATGGACACCTGCACATGTAAAGAGAGAACAAACACAAGCGTGAAATCTAGTAAAAGCAACTATCCATCAGTCAGAAAGGATGTAATTCACATTAACCATTATTAGACAAATGAGAAAGGAACCATAACAGTAGTCATCTATTAATGAATAATAGGTAGAGAAAGATACAACCAAGGTTCTGACGTTGAACCTATTCTCTGGCTGGGCGAGCAGCTATGTATGCCTTGCAGTAGACCTTCTCTCTCTCAGGATTCCGGCAACATAACCTCCCTATGCTTCAAGACTCTTACTATCACTCCAGACAAGCATAATCACAACTAGCATTCCTCCAGAACTCCAGAACTCCCAGAACTCCCAAAACTCCCCAACTACCTTTCTAACTAGCTTGTCTAATGCATGAGGACAGACTTTTATAAATGGGGAAGGGAGGAAGATTCAATGCACCAGGACGCCCATTGTGGATCGACATTACCTCCGAAAAGCTACTGAGGATAGATGTCAAGGATAGATGATGACTCTCGACCTCTATCAGATGGATTTTTTCCCTTAAAAGACTTCATGATCTGAAAGGGAAAAACATATGGGTGCGCGTTTGCCAAAAATCATTACCAAACTTAGTTGGCGCGAGTGTTGTTCTAGGACAGAGCGCCAATGGGCGCGCCCCTTTTTGAGGATCTCAGTGATTGGCGCGGATAAGACACTGTGTACCTGCGCCAATGGAAAACGGGCATTTTTCAGGGATAATTTGCAGAAGGTGTCTTCAGGGAACATGAAGTACATGCTCAGGGGAACATAATGCAAGTGTTTTTAGGCTATGTCACTGTTCACAGGTCCCGCCCGGAATGTATCCTCCAATGTACGAAAACAGGGGTAACAGGGATGGTGACCAATGGTGACAAATTACTGTGTAACAATATTGATTGAGTTTCTCAGAGGATGAGAAACACTTTCAGTAGGGGGGTGATGATGAGCCTTGTCATTGGGTAATTATATGGGCCTTAATTCACCTCCTAACTTAGTCAAACCAAGTTTCTCACAACTTATTACATGTTTTTGATTATATTTTGTTTATGAGATGACTTAGAGTTGGATATTATGCCTAGTGGACTAATATGCATTGAATTCATGATTGAAGGAGAAAATCAAGGAATTTTTGAAAATACTAAGATTAAAACTCGAGTGGGACAAGGAAGAGGGATTGTAGGAGGCAAATCCTCCTCATTTACTTATCCCCCATTCAAATATTCCTCTATCCATCAAACCAGCTTAGAGTGCAAGTAGCCAAGCCATGAGGATTAGAAGGAAGTCGAGCCTCCCTGATGAGCACCAGTATTGCATCAAGGATTCTGTCTCTCCTGGGCTACCAACTTTACTTTATAAACCTGGGGTTTGTACAAACTTGGAGGTGACAGTGCTATATACACAAGTAAAAGTGATGGTTCTGCCTGTTGTCACTGTTCAGAGGGCGAGAGACCACTGGGGTTTCAAGTGAGACTTGTATGGGGACAAAAGAAGCTTGATTCTTTGATGGAATAAAGGTAAATCTACTCCAAGAGAGAGCTACTCTACTGCAATAATAGAGAAGGTCGACATGTGATGCTAAATCACACCATTTCCTAATTAACCACTAAGAAACTATGCTTGGTAGAAAAGCTAAATCAACATGAACCAAATGCTACTATCTAAGTTATAGAAGTAAGAAGCATCAAACATCACTAATGTGCAGGTAAAGGGACTGAACTAAATCTGTTTTTTCTTTTTTTTTGTCTTTTTTATGCAAAATCAAGTATGAAAACTAATTGCTTATGTTGATGTGGCAGGTGAATTAAGGATATTTAAGGATGGCTGGAAGGGTTATGAGATGGTTGGATGGTGTGGAAGACCATTGGGAGGCTTTTGGTGACTTTCTAGAGGTTTTCCATTAATTTGGCCTCAAAACAGGCCATTTTAGGAAAACCTACAAGATGTACTAGAAACCTACAGGATCCCCTGTAAACCTACAGGATACAGCCGAGAGAAAAATGTGAGGTGTTGGAAGGCCTAGGAAATGTGTGTGATAGGTGGAATGGAGTCGGAGAAGGTCTAGGATCACTCAGAAGTCAACATCAAAGATAGTAGATGGCTTGATACGCTCAATGTGCTTGGAATAATTTCTATGAAAAATGATGAAAACTAGTGAAGGCGATGGTGAAAATTGTTGGAAATACTGGGGGGGTGAATTAGTATTCCTTTTCAATTGTTATTTTTACTAGTTAACTCATTTATATTTAGAACACGAAAGGAAAAATAGGAATACATGATTTATTAGTATAATATTTACAATAAATCAGATACAATTATATATATATATATATATTATTATATATATATATATAAGGCTCCAATCTGTTGCCAAGCACCAACTTGGTACTTTGTGAGTCTCCAACCTCTAGGGAAACGACCCTATCTTTTCAAGGCACCAACCTTGTGTTTAGGATCACCAAGTCCAAGGACACCAATCCTTCCAATTTTGAGGCACCAACCCCAAGGGCTTCAACCCTATCTTGTCAAGGCACCAACCTTGTTTGTTTGAGGCTCCAACCTTCAGGGCACCAACCCTCTGGGCTCCAACCCATTGATATGTTTTGTCTCGATATGTTTGATAGTAATTCTCTGCTCCCAAAATATTCTTCACCAAATTCTGTCAATCTACAACTTCACTGTAGTCTCCATGCTACATCATCAACAACAACCTATCTTCATATGAAGGAGTCTTCAAAACTCTTCATATTGCCCACACAGAGTCTGCAAAGTTACCTCATGATGATTTCAAATAGCCTTCATGATCTACAATAGGCTTCACACAACTTCAATGTGTCTACAATGAACTGCACTAAGCTCTACACAAAAACAACTCTCTGTTTCAAGCATCTACTCTTACTGTCACGGTAAATGCTTCAGGAGTGACTGCTTCAGGAGTAACTTCTTCTGGAGTAACTTCTTTAGAGGAGTGACTGTTGCAATTTCATATTGTGTGTTTAATTAAAAACAACCTTGTTCATACACAGATAATCTTCTTAGATCCACAGAGCGTCCTCTTGAACTATTATATGAATAACAATGAAACACAGGTCCGAGATTTTCAATAAATAACCCAGTCAATTGAATTGCTTTGTCCTTCGGCTTCCTCCTTTCCTGTTGTACCTTCAACTTCCTTCTATCCTGCTGGACCTTTGGCTTCCTTCTATCCTCCTAGACCTTCGACTTCCTTCTATCCTACTGGACCTGTGGATTACTTTTGTCTTTCTGCTTTTCTCTCACTTGATCTTCGGCTTCTTTTGTACCATCATCGTCTACCAGACCTTTGGCTTCTCGAACTTTTGACTTCTTCTTTCATTCACTTGACCTTTCAGCTTCCTATGTTCCTTCAAGTTCACGAGTTTTGAACTGTTACCTCTTCTCTGTGATACATGCCACATCATCACCTTTAATTGCAATTGCAACTTCTAGAGGTCTTCCCATTACATAGTTGATCCCTTATGGCTGATGGAAAGGATGTGATATGATCTTAAGTAGTTGTTAATAAACCCATCATAATCGATGGTTTGTAGGACTTCGACTGGAACATGGATTAAAAACAGCCTTAACCCCCACAGTTGACCGTGATCTAAGGTTGACTATGTGATTGACGACTAGGATTGATTGCAGGACTTCAGCCATGATCAAGGAAGTCCATATTTTCCTACCCCCACTCTTTCGATAGATGTTGCTCCTATGACTTCTCTTCACTCTTCCGCTCTTCTGATAGCTGTTGCTCATGTGGATTATCTTCCTGTGACCTTCGATAACTCTATTTATGCTTCTCCGTTGTTTTCTTCTTTACTCCTCTGTTACTGTTGTTTCTCTTTGTTCTTTCGATAACACTTACCCTTGGGCAAATGCGATAACCTACTTCTCTTGCTCCGATGACTTGCTTCTTTGATGGCTTTCGATAAACTCTTCATCTTACTCTTTGGTTTCTTGCTCTTGTTGCTTTACAGGATCTATTGTGTCATTTGTTGTTCAATTTTTGTTCAATTGACCTCCAGCTATTCAATTGTTGTTCAATTTACATCCTGCATCATTTGTTGTTCAATTACTGTTCAATTGACCTCCTGCTGTTCAATCCATTTGTGTCCTCCATCTCATCATATCATTATATATCAAAATTTCATCACTATGAGCATTATGAGCAATGGGCATCAATGGGCAATCATGTATCAAATAATTTTCCATCAAAAACACTACTATATTGACATCAACGAAAACCTAGATTAACAATCTCCCCCTTTGTCGTTGATGGCAATATTCTTCTTCTCTCTCCCTTTGACATCAATGGCAAAGGAGTGCACAAGGACTTCCCCTGTCGAACTACTCCCTTATCATGCAACATCTTTGTGAATTGTATATTTTTATGGGTACGTTACTCCCCCTATCGTGGTGCTCTTCGTTTTACTCAAGAGAGAATGATTGCTGCCTCATCATCAACTGGCACATTGTCCCCTCTTCATGTCTCGAAACTTCTTCATAATTCTTTCAACAATGCTTAAATATGCTCCACTTCAATGCTTCCAAATAAAATCCAAATATCCATACACCAAATGAGTCCAAGTTTTTATGCTTTTGCAATCTAAATTTTGTTGTCTTCACAGTCAGAATTAAGGAGTCTTTATAGTTTGAATTAGGAGAAGATGCCACTGAAACTGCTATCTTTCTTCATATCCAAGTTCCTTTGTATCTTTGTGCCTCTCCTTAAGTTATTGAGCTATATTCGACTGCAGAACATTCTCCTTTCTATAGTCCTTTTGATGAGCCATATTTTCCTTGTGTTTTTGTAAAAGTCTCTATAAGTTATCTCCATTAATGGATTTTGATAT
Organism: Pinus taeda; assembly: GCA_000404065.3. Taxonomy (NCBI): domain Eukaryota; kingdom Viridiplantae; phylum Streptophyta; class Pinopsida; order Pinales; family Pinaceae; genus Pinus; species Pinus taeda. The sequence goes on from APFE030707915.1 coordinate 161,973, forward strand.
CCAATCTGTGACTGTATTTTAAATTCTTTTTACTGGTTGATATCTTTTTGCAATGCTTTAATTATGCTATATTCTTCCAACTACTATTACTTCAAGCTCCATTCCTAGATGTGCCTGTTTGTTTGAAGGTTGCCTCTATTACTGTCCTTGATTTACCTATTCTCGCATCATATACCTAAGTCAAGACATTCAACTTCTATAATACCAACCACAGAGTTATTTTCCCTATTTCTTTAGCATTGGATGGCCTTCTTTGCAACTCCAATTTATCCTTAGTGATCAAGTGGAAAACATCTTCAACAATAGTCCAAAGAATGGTTAGAAGATCATGTTCTTCAATGTAGTTCTCCTGAGAAATGATCTTTATCAAAGAATAATTGTTAATGTAGCTCATAAATGATTTCATAACGACCCTTTCATGGATAACTTCTGCAATAATGATCAAGAATCACAAGCTCCCCCTAACTGTATGCATGGTATCTTTTTGGCAGAATCCCATCATCAAACACTCGAAATATCTAGAATATCTTCATCAAATCAACAACATGTGTTGTTGGTTGGAGGGTTTAGGAGATTTTCAAATTGTATTTGCTTTCTTCTCCATACTTGTGTAACTTTTTCTGGCATCGTTGTAGCTTGAGAAAGTGTCCAAATCAAGTTACAATTACGTTCCATATGACCAATGTTATGACACTTGAAGCATTCTATGTTGTTCATGAATAAGAATTCATGACTTCTTCTTGCGAAATTGCTTCTTGGAGATTGACGGGGATCATTATAAGCCCTACAATCTTTTGCCACGTGTCCAAAGTTTGTAAAAGGATAACAATAACCAAGAAATAAATTTTGGTACCCATGAGATGGAGATTTCCTTGATGTACTTCTGAAGCCTTTCTGCCTTGAAAGCTTTTGATGATAATTATTGCTTCTCGCACCCTTGACAACATTTTCATTTCTTCTTGGAACATGACTTTCTTCATTATCACCTTGACTCTTATCTTTACCTTTGCTGAAACTGGGAGCATCATCATTTCTTTTTGACTTCCTCATATTCTTGTTGTTTGAAGCATTATCATTCTTGCTTGAGGATTCACCTGCATACCTAAGAACTGATTTATCGAATGGACATCTTTGATGGTTGAGCATGTCATCCAAGGGTTGAGAGCTCTTCAAGGTTTTGTCCATCCCTTCAACCTTTTTCCTGAGGGAGACAATATCTTCTTCCAATCTTTCGCAATCATTATTCTTCTTAGCAAGTTGTTTCTCAATCTCTTCCTTAATACGTATTGCTTCATTTGATTCTAATTTTAGGGAGATGATATCTAACTTCATTTCAAATATTTCTTCATTTTCCTTTGCTAGACTGCTCTCCTTTTCTTCCTTGATCCTTGTAGATTTACATGTTTCAGCCTTGAGAAGGTTGACGTTAGATTTTAATTTGAAGATTTCTCCATCCTTTACTTTTAGTTGACATATCATGGTGTTTCTCTCCTTTTCTGCTTCATCAACCTATCCTTCTATGATTTCCAATTCTTCCATTGTCTTCTTAGTTCCTTGTGCTAACTTTCTTACTTCTTGTAGTTGAGATTTGAGAGAGGAGACCTCTACCTTGTACTAACCAATATCTTCTTCAAGTTTGTTCAAGCTCTTGTGCCTTTATTCAAGTTGACTTGACAAGGTATCTTCCCGTTTCTTTGCTTTATCCAATTGATTTGTCATGGATATGACTTCTTCATGATGCTTTCTTTTGCTTTGATGAAATTCCTTCTTAAGCTTCAAAAGCTCTTCATCCCTTTCTTGTACTTGAATCTTGACAAGGTCAACTTTCTTCCTTGTTTGGTCTTGGTCACCAGCTAGTGCTTTCCTATTAAGTTCCTAATTTCCCTTTTTCAAATTGATAACATCTTCCATGGTAGCCATAAGTTTAGTGAGGAGATCTTCTACAAAGTCTTTTTCATTCTCTTCATTTTCTAGGTCTTCTTTAGCCTTTATGTCATCAATTTTATCTTTAGCTTCCTTGACGAGCTTTGGATTTTCTTCTCCTTTTCCATCATTTTCTTGACTAGTGGTCATGGTCAATTCTACTTTTGATTGAAGGTCATGAAATTTGTCCCATATACCCTTCACTGATGAACATTTTCCTAAATTGTTCTTTATAGAATCTGGTAGCCCATTCAAGATTGCTTCATTTCTTTTGCATTGTACTCCTTGGATTCTCCATCCATCATGCTATCAACAATCATTGATTTCTAGATTTCATTGCCTTGAGTCTTTAATAAATTCCTCATTCTTGCTTCCCATATATCAAAGTTTCCATTGAACCATGGAGCCTTCACAAATTGATTGACTTCTATTTCAGTGGTAGAGGGATACATATCTTTAGGAGGATTGGAGACTTTCTTCCTTGGGTTCTCCATTTGTGTTCTAATGATCAACCTTCAAGCTCTTAGGCTTTGAGTGAAGGTACTGGCTCTGATACCAACTGTTGGAAATTTTGAGGGCGGGGGGGGGGGGTGAATCAATATTCTTTTCAATTGTTATTTTTACCAATTAACTCATTTATATTTAGAACACAAAATGAAAAATAGGAATAAATGATTTTATTAATATAATCTTTACAATAAACCAGATACAATATATATAAGGCTCCAATCTGTTTCCAAGCACCAACTTGGTCTTTTGTGAGGCTCCAACTTCTACGGCACCAACCCTATCTTCTCAAGGCACCAACCTTGTGTTTTGGAGCACCAACTCCAAGGACACCAATCCTTCCAATTCTGAGGCACCAACCCTAAGGGCTTCAACCCTATCTTGTCAAGGCACCAACCCTAAGGGCTTCAACCCTATCTTGTCAAGGCACCAACCTTGTTTGTTTGAGGCTCCAACCTTCAGGGCACCAACCCTCTGGGATCCAACCCACTGCTATATTTTTTCTAGATATGTTTGATAGTAATTCTATGATCCCAAAATCTTCTTCACTGAATTCTGTCAATCTACAGCTTCAATGTAGTCTCCATGCTACATCATCAATGACAACTTGTCTTCATATGAAGGAGTTTTTACAACTATTCATATTTCCCACATATAGTTTGCAAAGTTACCTCATGATGATTTCAAATAGCCATCATGATCTACAATAGTCTTCACACAACTTCAATGTGTCTACTATGAATTACACTAAGATTTACACAAAAACAACTCTCTGTTTCAAGCTTTTGTTCTGACAGTCACGGTAAATGCTTCAGGAGTGACTACTTCAGGAGTAACTGCTTTAGAAGTGACTTCTTTAGAGGAGTGACTATCACAGTTCATATTGCGCATTCAATTAAAAACAACCATGTTCATACTCATAATATTCTTAGATCTGCAAAGCGTCCTTCTGAACTGTTATCTAAATTACAATGAAACACAAGTCCGAGCTTTTCAATAAATAACCCAGTCAATCGAATATCATCGTCCTTCAGCTTCCTCCTGTCCTGCTGGACCTTCGGCTTCCTTCTGTCCTGTTGGACCTTCGGCTTCCTTTTGTGCTGCTGGACCTTCGACTTCCTTCTGTCCTGTTGAACCTACATGTTACTTCTGTCCTTCTTCTTCCTTTTCTCTCACTCGATCTTCGACTTCTTTTGTACCTTCATCGTCTGCCAGACCTTTGGCTTCTCGAACTTTCGACTTCGTCTTTCATTCACTTGACCTTCCAGCTTCCTCTGTTCCTTCAAGTTCACGAGTTGTGAACTGTTACCTCTTCTCTGTGATAGATGCTCGAGATATGTTATTCATATGGAGGTCCCACATGCCACGTCATCACCTTTAATCACCATCGCAACTTCCGAAGGTCTTCTCATAACATAGTCGATCCCCTACAACAAATGGACCAGATGCGATCTGATCTTAAGTAGTTGTTAATAAACCCATCACAATCGACTGTTTGTGGGACTTCGACTGGCACATGGATTAAAAACAGCCTTAACCCCTGAGTTGACCATGATCTAAGGGTTGACTATGAGATCAACGACTAGGATTGATTATGGTACTTCAGCCACGATCAAGGAAGTTTTGTACTTTCCTACCCTGACCCTTCCGATAGTTGTTGCTCCCGTGACTTCTCCTCACTCTTTTGCTCTTCCAATAGCTGTTGCTCCTGTGACTTATCTTCCTATGACCTCTGATAACTCTGTTTATGCTCCTCCGGTGTTTTCTTCTTTACTCCTCTGTTATCATTGTTTCTCTTTGTTCTTTCGATAACACTTACCCTTGGGCATATGCGATAACCTGCTTCTCTTGCTTCGATGACTTGCTTCTTGATGGATTTCGATAAACTCTTCATCTTACTCTTTGGCTTCTTGCTCCTTTTTCTTTACTGGATCTACTGCATCATTTTATGTTCAATTGCTATTCAATTATTGTTCAATTGTTGTTCAATTATTGTTCAATTGACCTCCCACGTCATTTGTTGTTCAATTGACTTCCTGTTGTTCAATTGACCTCCTACGTCATTTCCTGTTCAATTGACCTCCTGCATCATTTGCTGTTCAATTGTTGTTCAATTGACCTCCTGTTGTTTAATTGCTGTTCAATTGACCTCCTGCATCATTTGTTGTTTAATTGACCCCCTTCTAGTCAATCCACTTGGGTCCTCCATCTCATCATATCATCATATATCAAACTTTCATCACTATGACCATTATGATTAATGGGCATCAATGTGCAATCATGTATCAAAGAATTTTCCATCACAAACACTGCTATATTGACATCAATGACAACCTAGATTAACAATCTCCCCTTTTGTCATTGATGGAAATATTCTTCTTCTCTCCCCCTTTGACACCAATGGCAAGGAAGTGCACAAGGACTCCTATCGAACTACACCCCTGTCATGCAACATCTTTATGAATGATATATTTTTATGGGTATGTTACTCCCCTTGTTCTGGTGCTCTTCTTTTTACTCAAGATAGAAGGATTGCTACCTCGTCATCAACTAGCACATTATCCCCTCTTCATGTCTCAAAAATTCTTCATAATGCTTTCAACAATGCTTAAATATGCTCCACTGCAATGCTTCCAAATAGACCCCAAATAGCCATACACCAAATGACTCCATGTTTTTGTGCTTCTGCAATCTGAATTTTGTTGTCTTCACAGTCAGAATTAAGGAGTATTTATAGTTTGAATTAGGAGATAATTCCACTGAAACTGCTACCTTTCTTCGTATCCAAGTTCCTTTGTATCTTTGAGCTTCTTCTTAAGTTACTGTTGATGCTCCGAAAATCGTTACATCAACATCGGGGATAACCGCCCAGTCCGGACCTTAATACAACTCCTTTTCCGTTTGGGATGGTGGCTCCAACTGGATATAATAGGACCAGTTTCCCAGTAATGAATAAAAGGGGGTGAATGAATGATTGGTTTTCTAATAAGTGATAATAAATGGAGGACTTATTCTGTGAGCGAAAACGTAAATGACTATTTTATCCCGGGAAGATTCTATTCTTAAGTGCAACGTTTAATGATTTGTTTTTGCTGATAGCATATAGATGACACTATTCAATAAACAAAGACATTCATTTAAATGATAATTGCTTCATTCAAATAGTTGAATGAAGTAATTGATAAAACAATATTACACTTATCTTTTATATTACTGATACATGCATGATTGAGAGAATAGCAAACTGTAAACATCCAATAGTGGAAAGTATAAAGCTTACTGTTAAAACACATTCACATATTCAATAATAGCAAAAATGACCAAGCAAAAATTCACATAAAAGGAATAAATTCAGACATAGATAATAGTACCATATGAGCTGCGAATTATTCCCTAGGCCAATCACAATTTGAATTCCTTCTTCTGATTCAGAAATACTTTTAGATGAAGGCAATAGTGCACTTTCACATCAAAGCTTCATTATCAAAATTTGGAAAGATTGGTCCAATTTTCATAAAAGAATATGCCTGAAATACAATAGTGCAACTTCAGGCTTAAGTAATATACAAAAACTTACAACCCTTTCTAAATACATGAAAGGGTCTATAAATACTAAACTAAGCTAACAAACTACAAAATTAAAATGCTACTAAATTGGTATAATCCAATCTTAAATATCTCTCCCACAGTGATCTGGTAATCAGCAGCAATGATTCATCCTTCCGGCTAGTTTCCCTTTGTCCTGAGTTGGCATATTGCTAGCATTGGCTCCACTTCTTGAGGGCGGCTGAGACAAGAATTGATTTGAGCAACATAGGTGGCATCATGTATATTGGGAATGATACACCCGATTGCATCCGTTAGGCTTTTGAGGGCGGCTTTCTGGCTGTATGGTTTTACTAGTAACAAACAATAGGTGTCCCAAGTTAAACTCTTAATTCCTGAGATCAATTTTCCATTCTTTTCTAGTTCTTGGTTACATGACTGCTCTAATGTCTTGGCTGATAATAGTTTACCTGGTGTACATTGAGAAATCATGTTAGATAAATAGAGAGTATTATTGATCAAGTCAATTAAATTGCTCATAGATAACTTGCATCTAGAAACAACTCTCTCTGCTTTCATTAATTGGGATTGCCACTCCATGAATAGGATTTCTTTATGGGATTCTAAAATTTTGGGCAAGTTTGCTGCCTGTCCCTCATTAGAGTCCTGCCAAGTAAGAAAATCTGTCAAAGTGTCGTCGGCTTGCTCTAAATCCTACCTGGCATCAACTGATTTGTCTATTATTATTTGTTTTCCCGATATCTGTTGGCTACTCGCTCTTATCACATCGGGGAAAATCAATGGGTCATGGTTATGCATCCTTTGTTGTTGCAATATGCGATCTTGCGATCGCTTATCGCAATAATAAAGAATTATTCATTTTATTTTTAAGACCGATTATTTCAAAAAGGTTTTAAAATGTATTGTTTATTTCCGAACCTTTAGAAGAGTGATGGATTAATACCAATTTAATCTAAAAGGGACCGATTTCATATTATAATTTTCTAAAGTAAGATTTTATGAAATGGGGGGTTGTTGTATAGCACAACAGTTACTAAGCTATATTCGACTACAACATTCTCCTTTCTATAGTCCTTTTGATGAGCCATATTTTCCTTATGTTCTTGTAAAAGTCTCTGCAAGTTATCTCCACTAATGGATTTTGATATCCAATCTGTGACTGTCTTTTAAATTCTTTTTACTGGTTAATATCTTTTTGCAATGCTTCAATTATGCTATATTCTTCCAACTGCTCTTGCTTCAAGCTCCATTCCTAGATTTGTCTATTTGTTTGAAGGTTGCCTCTCTTACTGTCCTTGATTTACTTGTTCTCACATCATATCCCTAAGTCAAGACATTCAACTTCTGTAATACCAATAAGATAGTTATTTTCCCTATTTCTCTGGCATTGGATGGCCTTCTCTGCTGCTCCAATTTATCCTTAGTGATCAAGTGTAAAACATCTTCAACAATATTCCAAAGAATGGTTACAAGATCATGTTCTTCAATGTAGTGCTCCTGAGAAATGATCTTTATCAAAGAATGATTGTTAATATAGCTCATCAAGGATTTCATAAGGGTCCTTTCACAAATAGCTTCTGCAATAATGATCAAGAATCACAAGCCCCCCCTAACTATATGCATGGTGTCTTTTTGACAGAATCCCATCATCAAACACTCAAAATATCTAGAATATCTTCATCAAGTCAACAACATGTGTTCTTGGTTGGAGGGTTCGGGAGATTTTCAGATTGTATTTGTTTTCTTCTCCATACTTGTGTAACTTTCTTTTTTGGCATGGTTGTAGCTTGAGAAAGTGCCCAAATCAAGTTACAATTACGTGTTATATGACCAATGTTATGAAACTTGAAGCATTCTATGTTGTTCATGAATAAGAATTCATACCAAATCCTATGTTGTTGCAGGTTTCATTTATAGTGCATGGAACCTAGTGTTGGAGCTTATAAATAAGGAGAAGATGAATTACTATAGATTCCAGGTAGGTCTCTTTTTTGTATTCTAATCTCTCTAAGGAAAAGAAAGATATTTTTTTCTCTCTATTGTTTTAGATCAAACCACTAGATCTAGGGAGTTCATTTTTGTCCACATAAGTGAATTTTCCACATAACAAGGACATAACTCATAAGAAATTTCAAGTGGGAGATCATGTATATCTATGAATAAGGCGAAATAGAACTTAAAAGTGGGATCATGTTCCAAGTTATCACCAAGATATTGTAGACCCTTTGAGATCTTGATGAGAGTGGGGCTAGTAGCATACAAACTTTCCTTGCCTCCCAAAGTGAATTCACATGATGTGTTTCATATATCATTTCTTAAAATATATATACATGATGCTAATCATGTTAATGATTGGGATTTTATACAAGTGGAAATTGAGGGAGAAATCTAGCGAGAACCTCAATGCATACTCGACAAGGGGAAGACCATGCTATGGAATTGAGTCATCAAACAGGTCAAGGTGCAACATAAGCACTTTAGAGTAGATGAAGCAACTTGGGATCTAGAGGATGCCATGAAAAAGGCATACCTATTTTTGTTCTCTATCTAGACTTAATTCTATAAATAAAAGCTTGTACACCAAAAATAATATATAAGAGAACTAGATATGCATATCTAGTATATAAAAGAGATTAAGAAAAATTTCCGTATTTTCAGATTTAGAATATTAAAAAAAAATCTAAACTCCTTTTTTGGCATGTCTATTGAGAAGAGTCCATGGATGTTGGTACATAGGTCTCTAAGAGCGACTTTGGGTTTCTAGACACTTTCATGCCTATAGCATGAGAGCGACCAAGGGTTAAAAGGCTTAAAAAAATAGTGGGACTCAGGGAGAGGATGTCTAAGTGGCTGACATGTCTCCTGAGGGTGTTGTTGCTGATGTGGATTGGTTTGGTTGATGTGTTCCATTGATTCCATTTCCTTAAGGTCATCAAGGAGGTCGAATCCCTTATAGTGGTCTCTACCATCGCATGTTTACCACAGTTGACCGGTTGCTTGGGTGACCTGGGAGGAGGGGGTGTTACATCCAAAAACCACACATTGACTCTACCAAGCAACCTTTCCTCTAGCGTCTTTTCATTATCCATGTTTGTTCCAACATGCTGCAAATCACATTGTTTTCATTCAACTCATGTATCCTTCAACATTACTTGTCCATAAAACAACAATAGGCATACTATAATCACATAATATCAATTCATATCCACATGATATTGACCTCATAAATCTATTAAGGATGCTCTTCCCACTTGATTCCTCATAAGACCAGGAACCTCTCCATGTCGTTTACCTACATAAGCAATCCTTCCACAAGAACAATCCCTAACAACCCTGTTAGAGAGCAACATACATACATACATATATGCATATAAACATCAGCGTAAAACTATCATGATCCCTGATGACCCTATTAGACAATGGCATGTATGTGTGTGTGTGTGTGTGTGTTAGCATGATCATGATCACAATACAATTACCAAATGTCATAAGCTTGATTTTAAGAGAACTCCCTTTATCTTTGCACAACATGCACAATATTGATAACAACAATTCCGAACATAGCCAAGGCATATGATGCCTAAAATTCATTTACCTTACCTCTTTGTTACCTTTCACATGGTTGTCCCACCATCGTCCATTTACCCCAATGGAACCAACAAATCCAACTGATTGTCATACTCTTGCGTTGAGTTTCCCTTTACTCATGCACTGAGATTCACCCAAGGCTTACATTACTTGTTGGGTTTCATTTATCTCTCCCTCAGCTCCATTAACTTTCCTCCTTCCCCAACCAATTCCCAATGCCCTCAAAAAATAAAATGAATGAACAAGAAAATAACAAGAATAAAATCATGAAAAATCGATAACAATATGACGCCACAAACAAAGAGGCATGATCATGCACTAGACCTAAACAAAACTGAAAATCAGGTGCAAACAAATCATAAAATACAGAAAGCACAAAACTCCCAACAAACAGCATGAATCAATCCCCATGGGTTCCCAATGATTTTGAGGGAAATCTCAACCCAAGACTTATTAAATATTTCATGGCAGTGTTTTTTTCCATGCAATCCCTGCATCATACTGCCATAAACACACAGTTGTTAGTGTATAAATAAATATGACAATATACCAATTATCTTACCTTTTTCTGTGAAGCATGTTGCCTTGTAACTAAACACATCCATGCCATCTCTCAATGAACTCCAATTCCTTCACAGATTCAACATAACTGAAAACCAATTGTTATACATGTCAAGTACATGTTCATGAACATAGTACATATCTACATAATGTCAGATAAATCATGGTTAAGAAGACTTCCTGTAGTCATGCAAAACACTCATTTGTTTGGAATTGCGGTTCCCAAACATACCTAAAGGAATTCTCACCCAATTCCTTTCTTTTACCTTTTACCTCGCTGCAACTGAGTCTTGTTATGTATTGTCACATCACCCAATTGTTAGTTATGTAAACAAATCAAATATTACCTTGTCATGCTAATACCAAGCATGTGGCCCTGCAATTGTTCACACATGTTAGCCACATGTTCCAAATATCAAAACATCATGTCTATTAATTTGAAATCAACCTTTACTCGGACTAAGAGTCATTCCATAATCAACTAACACTCATTAGTCATAATACTACAACTATCACCCACTTGCACTCAAGTACATATCAGTTGTCTCATCACATATTGAGTTAGTACAACCATCTTAATAGGAGATCATTTTTAATACAACCTTATAGACACATACTATCATGCAATTAATAAAAAATCAAATAACCTGTAAACATACCATTTTAGATAAACTAACAGATGACATAATCAAACACATACCTCAATGTATTTGAGGGGAGGCTATGATATCTGAATAACTCAATCCAAATTAGTATGACACAGTATCACAATTATATCGACTCAATACCTGAATATCATAACCATAACCAAATGCAAAGACCAATCTAGATTAGTACAATACATATAACATCAAAATCCTAGCTGCAATGTCCATACTCATCATGCACATGATTGCAATGCATATAACAACAAGTTACTACCATTCATGACTAACTGATGCGTACACATATGACGACACTAATGAACTAGATTCTACCATGCATGTAACCACAACAACAATAGAATGATAGAGATGCATATAACAACCATTAATAATGATACATGCATGCCAACCATATAACACATGTATGACGATCTTCTCCTACCCAAAAGTCTAGTGTCTCCTCCTCTATCTTTGCCAACACATCATCATCATATTTTATCAACAACATCATAATGACATAACCACATACAATGACCTCACAATGCATATCTAACCTACTATGCATGCATAACCATAAACATAACAATGCATGCACAACAACATATAGACAATAATATGCACAATAAATGCATATACAACCGACATATATTCATAAAAAGCACATCTCAACAACAACTTCTACATATCAACTTCCACGTACCACCGGATCATATATTGGGTTAAACCAAATCTTTTTTATTAACAATCTTTTTGTGCATTATATATTGCACAACCCAAAGTGCATAAGTAAAGAGGAGTTAAAACAAAATTTCAAATTGATTCTTTGAATGATAAATCACTACATTAAGAAAATGAAATTATAAATAAATACTTTTGACCAAAACAATAGGAAACCATGCCATCTGTAATATGTATACTTGGCCATTAAAAGTGTGCAAAATAAATTTATATAACAATCAACTGAGTGAAAATCAACTCAGCTCTCTGGTTCAATGCCCGGAAGCTAGGTGAGCATATTGCTGAGTATCTCGTTGCTTTGTCCAACACCCTTCGATTAAAAAAATTAGCATTCTGTTGAAAAAAGGACCTAGTTGTATTTTGGAGTAATAATACTCATGGAAATTGATTTCAATCTTAAAAAAATAAAATTTGTGTAGACATTGTGCTGATGATGATACAATATCAGATAGACTTAGCCACAAAGCGATAGATATAGAAAGATTGACCCTTTTGCGCCACTTTGATGTCCATGCTCTCCTCCAACTGCCAAATTCTGCTGTGACCACCTGAACCTATTTTGAACTTTCTTTTATCCCATCGAATTCCTTTGATTCCTTTCTTTCCGCTATAGCCATTCGATACAATTTTCATTACACTCCTTCCATTATTCTCCCAACCCTGAAAACCTGGAGCTTCCCACTGATGATAACGTGAAGTGTTGAAAGTCATTCCATTCAGACACATGTAAAATCCTCTTGCTCTCATCATTTAGCTGAGCCTTGTGGAAACTCACCTCAGAACGAGTATTATAATTTTCTCTAACCTCAATATGATAAAAATTGAAATCCATAATGGGTTGTTTCTCAATGTTTTTGAACATGAATATATATTCGGGAAATCGATGTGAGAATCTGTTGTGTGGAGTATATCTCCAATGCTCACATCTCTCATACAGATATTTCACTGTAGTACCTCTTAAGGGTATATTTACATCAATCTCCACATAGAATGGAGTATTCTTCTCTGCACCAGTGATGCTCTGGATCACAGGACTGGCCGTAACAGACTCACGTTTCCATTGATGCCATTCTAATTTTTGTGTGCCATCCAATGTCCACACAGAAAACCAGTGTGTGTCTATGGAACGACTCCAGCTTCTGAATATCAATTTAATACAAATACCATTCTCAGTTCTAAAAGAGGAGCAACTGTAGGGATACTTGACGGGCTCTATTGGGTTTCTGGAAAACCTGATTCGCAAAGGTGGAAGATTCTTCCAACTACAGACGTTGCTTCCTTCACTCAGATCCAGCATGCGAACATCGTATATCAAGGTGACATCTTCTTGTCGACTTCTTTTAGCCAAAGCAAATATACAGTCACGGTGATCATCCAATACAAACTGTACACGTGCATGCATGTCTTCAGGTATTGGAAGCCTCCATAAAAAACGGTGATAGCTGTAAACCCAGAGACCAAGGTAACTATTTGGGAATTTCCACGATGGAATACGGTATATAACAAGTGAATTGAAGAGGATACGCTGATGGAGACTGGCATACTCTGGAAAACGATGTGTAACAGCATGGGCCCAGGTTCGATTCAGAGTCAATAAAACTGGCAACCGATACCATGGTAATCGCGTTAAGACTTCACCAAGAACAACGTCGTCCACAAGCCCATCTATTAAAGAACCTGGAAATAAATCATAAATTAGACTAAGTGACAATAACCATCTAACCAGCCATTCCTGAAACCACCTAACCCACCATTCTTCTTGAACTTGATTGCAGATTTCAACTTATTCTAGATAAAAGTGAAATATTCCAAAATCTACCATCTAAATAAATAAAGATGACTCTCCCCACATGACTCTCCCCAGGCCACAGACATACATATAAAAACACATACCTGAAATAAGGTGATGGGAAGTGGGAAGCAGATCCTGCAAGGGAGCTCCTACTCTTTCCTCGGCACGATTATCGTTTTCGTCCTCCTGCCTCTGTCGAAACTTATTCTTTTCCAAAGAAATAATCATTCTACATGTATGTGGCGGTGTTTGTTTCATTGTGCAGTCAGTACCTGTGTTTGTTTCTAATTAGATTATAGAAAATTGCATGCAAATAAACTATAGAGAAAAGCACCTGGGTTAAAGTATGTACAGTATAAATCAGCCCTATTAAAAGAATACCAACCCCGCAGACAGACATATAAAAACACATACCAACCCCACAATCTACAATCTAAATAAATAAAGACGACTCTCCCCCAGGCCACAGACATACATATAAAAACACATACCTGAAGTGGGAAGCAGATCCTGCAAGGGAGCTCCTACTCTTTCCTCGGCACGATTATCGTTTTCGTCCTCCTGCCTCTTTCGAAACTTATTCTTTTCCAAAGAAATAATCATTCTACATGTATGTGGCGGTGTTTGTTTCATTGTGCAGTCAGTACCTGTGTTTGTTTCTACAATTAGATTATAGAAAATTGCATGCAAATAAATTATAGAGAAAAGCACCTGGGTTAAAGTATGTATAGCATAAACCAGTTATATTTTTTTGTAAAGATTTTAATAAAATTTAACCAAATTTATGGAAACCCACGTTACAGATATTAAATTTCAGAAGAATTTTAAATGCGCCTCAATACTCTAAATCGATTTGCACCATTTAAAATACTATTCAAAAACTTATCAAACTAAATTGATCTTACCGAACTAGACAAGTCCTAATAATCTAAGTCGCCTTACCTATTGATTTGAATTCCCTTTCTCGCTGATTCTGGGCCACCGGCATTACCCTTTAAGGACTGAACGTGCTACCCCACGGATACTACTGGAAAAACCAATACACAACTTGGTACTTTAAATCCTATGATGGAATCATTCAGTTTTATATATGATATTTTAAAAAAAATTACAACGTTGCCGATAATATTTCGATAATAAAATTATATTATAGAAAAGCAGCTGTTTTAGCCAGCAGTCTTTTCACGTTCACTTCAGTTAGGAATAGATGCGTCTCCCTGAAGATAATATTTGAATAATATAAAATAAAATTAGAAAAGCAGCTTTCATCTCTTTTCTTGTATTTCAGTAATAAAATTAGAAAAGCAACATTGTTCCTAATATTGTCGTCTGGAACATTGGCCCACTATTTTACTTACCGACGAGTAATAGCGTGGACATCAGTTTTTTTATTTCCAAACAACATAAGTCTTCAGTCATGATGATCTTTATGCTTTACATCATACCGGACCTTTGGAGACCTTTGTTCAGTTTCCATATATGTATTTTGACACTCTATGTTGCCACTGAACTTCTTATGGTTGGCGCCTATGGGGCACACGATCTTCTGGAATTTTTATAATCCTTTATATTATTTTAATATAAATATGCAGTTTTTTCTTCTGAAAAAAAGTCTTCAGTCATGATGAGGTTGAGCAATAAAATTGCTAGTTCCCCAACCGACGTGCGGAAAAGCATTGATGAATATAAATGTGGCGGACACGATTGATTGTTTAGTTATATGTCTCTACAGTTATTCCTTTCATGCGAATGTAAGTTGCAATACAACAGATCTTTCTGCTGTTGTTACAATGCTAATGCATGGTTGGGGAGCCTTCTCTCTACATGTTTCGCTGTCTAATCCGTCTCGGTCAGGATTATGTAGGTTTGAGAGTTGTTTTAGGATTATGTAGGTTTGAGAGTTGTTTTAGGTTAAGATTTTTTTATTGGGAAAAGTATGGAATTTTCTCTTGCAAAAGCTTGTTTTGGATTTTGTGAGGTGAGACGTTTTTCATTGAAGAGATGTCTTATTCATGTAAATATTACACAAAAATAAAATTTAAAATTATAATAATTGTTGAAAAGTTTTGGTAATTTCAAACAAAAGTAAAATTTAAAATTATAATAATGGTTAGAAGTTTCTGGTAATTTCAAACAAAAACTGAACAGAGAATAATGCTCTGTTTTTAATCCAAGAAACCAAAAAAAATAGTTTGCTGAAGACAATATTTTACACATGCACAAAAAACTCTTGTATTCATTAACAAAAAATTGCTGCTACAACAGTTCTTCCTCTTCCAGAGGGATTAACACAAGAACATTTCATTTATTTTGATCTGAGTTTTTATTTTATAATACTTTTATTTAATTAATTATTCTTAACATTAGATTTATTAATTACTATATATATATATATTATTATAATATAATTATTATTTATTAAATTATGTAATTAATAAATTCTTTTTTAATTGTTCTTTTGGTTTTCATTATAATTATTTCATTTCACTATAATCATACTGTTTTATATATAATATATATATATAATAATAATATATATATCGAATATATATATAATATTTAGTAAGATAAATTAATAAATTATTTTTTACTTTAAACTCTGATCTGTTTATGTGATGAATATTATATTATGTATATATATGTTTTAAGAATATTTATTGAATTAATATAATTATTGAATTGTCTTATAATTAGTTTTTCCTTGTAATATATATATGTATATAATTTTAACTTTTTTGATTCAAAATAGTTAAATTATTTCCATAATAATTATAAAAAGAATCTTGAGTTATCTATTTTTAAGAGCATGTGTTTCCTCCTAAGAGGTCACAGGTTCAAAAACCAGAGGGGGGTAGAGTATGTATTCCTTCGTAGACTTAGCAGTCAAATCGCTGCGCGGAGGCGGGTCCCTTGTCCCACAAACAAGGGGGTCTCATACACCAATTTGGTATCTGGCTTGGCTGTGACCTTAAAAATGGATATATTATTTTATTATTATAACATTAGTGATAAATAATTATAACAAACCATAATGTTATTAATCTCAATTTTTACCTTAAAAACTCTCTCTTCTCTCTCTCTCTCTCTCTCTCTCTCTCTTCTCTCTCTCTAATATATATATATATATATAACAATTAATTTAATAGATGAATTCATAACTGGTTTTGACTTACCATCCTAACAACCTAATTTTAATTAGGATTATATATTGATTTAAAATTTGGTATTAGTTTTTAATTAATCTTTAGTTTATTTCATTTATGTAATTATTTCCATAAAAGGAATTAATAAATAAGAATAATTAGTTTATACTAACAACCTAAGGTTATTATTTTTATTAATTTAATTATTAAGTGATTTACTTTTAAATATTTGTTACTTATTTATTTATTTGGACCTAATTTTTTCTTATTTCCATGAATATAATTATTTATTAATAATATTATTATTATGAAATAAATAAATATAATAATTAATTTTTAATAATAAAATATTAAAACAATTATATATATATATATATAAATATATATATATAATATAATAATAATATATAATATATATATAATTTTACTAAGGTTATTATTTTAATAAGGAGGTAATTTACTTTTAAATTTATTTGGATCTAATTTTACTTATTTCCATGAATTAATTATTTTATTTATAATATATATATATAATATATTATAATATATAATAGGAATAATAAAATATTATTAATAATTTTTAATAAATAAATAAATAAATAAAATTTCACGTGGGTCTAGAGTCGAATATAGTCGTTGGAGTCTCTGCTCAGTTTATTTAACAGGTGTAGCTGGATCTGTTTCTTCAACTTGTCCTCACGATGAACCACACTAGTTGGTTCGAAACGCGTCGACAAATGTCTGTCTACATGTGATTTACGTCGTGTCTACATGTGATTTACGCCGAAGTTATTCTTTCAACTATTATGGATCACAGAAGCCTCAATTCAACTAAGAACATTTCAGTTTAAAAGGAAACTCTACCTCTGCTTAAATTCTTACATTCACTGCTATGTATAAAACATTTCACTTCTTTTCACTTCTTACTTAACATTTCACTTCTTTTCACTTCTTACCTTTTGCCCTTCTTACTTAACATTTCACTTATTTTCACTTCTTACCTTTTGCACTACTATGCGTATTACATTTCATCACTTTCAACAAAATGAGCCAAGATATCTTCTAAAAAAACACATTCTCTGGGCTTCTGAGTATTTCATTTCACATACATCACCACCACAAAATTACATTCCATATTCTCAACAATAGGAACATTACATCTGCACTGTTGTGCATTAAAAATTTGACATTGCTGTTTAAAAGATTTTCTTCATTCGCTCCTTGCTCCTTACTCACGCTCTGCTGCATGGATTCTCTTTGCATATACAATACATGACAACAACAAAAAAAACATAACAAATACTATTACCTATGCCCATACTTCCCTGCATAAAAAAATATTAAAATTAAAATTTTTACCAACATTTACAACCATAGTAAATTGCATTAAATTAATTTCCTGACAAGTTGGCGGTCAAACAAAAACTTTCAGGCCAACTCCATGTGCAGGCGTGTTCGCAGCTTTGGCTTCAATCGACGGCTTCAAACCTTCATTTTAATCGAACGGTTATCGCTTGCTCAATCCACACGAATTTTATGCTTCGATGAAAAGTTGTTTTGGAAAATAGCTCAAGCCATGTGTCAATCGATGATTGTCATCGCTGCCCCTTCGGAGAATACCATCCTTGCATGAAAATCGGTGCGATGAAGTCTGGTGTTTTTCAGGAATTAAATGCTGTTTGACTGGGCGGTAGCTGAAATTACAATGTCAACACTCCCCTTTAATTTCAACTGCTGGGTTATCAGTCATACCCAGACATTTCCTCATAAATTCGAAACTTTTCTGTTCGAATGGTTTAGTCAGAATGTCCGCAACCTGCTCCTGAGTCCTGCAATGTTTTAAAACAATTTCTCCATTGCTTACCAATTATCTGATGTAATGAAACTTTGTGTCAATGTGTTTCGTTCTCTTATGAAACACAGAATTCTTGGATAATGCAATAGCTGAGCTATTGTCACAAGAAATCATTGTTCCTTTTGTTTGCTCGTGGCATAAGCTCCTTAACATTCTTCGCATCCAAACTGCCTAACATGCTGATGTTGTAGCTGCCACATATTCTGCCTCTGTTGTAGACAACGCTACAATAGGCTATTTTTTAGAAGCCCATGAAATGGCTCCTGAACCCATGTGAAAAACATAACTGGATGTGCTTTTCTGATCATCTACACTTCCAGCCCAATCTCTATCAGTGTATCCAATTAAATCTGAATATTATGAAGTAGTATATAAAATGCCAAACCTTTTAGTACCTTTAACATACCTCATAATTCTTTTTTCTGCCTGCCAATATGTTTTTTTTTGCCTCTCCATGAATCTAGAAATTAAACTAACAACATGCATTATGTCTGGCTAGTTGCAATCAAATCATGAGGCTGCCAACTATGCTCTTGTACAAACTAGGATCAAAATCCTTGTTGTTGTCCTCTTTGCTGAGTTTTAATCCCATCATTGGGGGAGTGATTACTGCTTCGCTCTCCTGCATATTAAATCTTTCCAACACTTCATTAGCATATTCTCTTGTGAGATAAAAATCCCATTTCCATTTTGTTCTACTTCTATTCCTAAGAAGTATCTCAGCAAACCCATGTCAGTCATTTCAAATTCTTCTTTCATGACTTCTTTGAAATTCTCAATAAGATAATCATCATTACCTGTGAAAATAACTTCATCACCATATAACACAAAAATTAGAATTTACCATCTTTTTCTTTGATGTAGAGGGTGGGTTCTCCCTCACACTTTTCAAATCCATTTTCTAGTAGATAGGAATCTATCCTACTGTACCACGCTCTTGGTGCTTGCTTCAGCCCATAAAGAGATTTCTTCAATCTACACACTTTGTGCTCTTGGCCTTTCTTTTCATAGCCTGGAGGTTGTTCAATGTAAACCTCTTCCATTAACACTCCATTTAGGAATGCTGACTTCATGTCCATTTGGTAAACTTTTCACTTGTTTTGTGCTGCTATGGAAAGCACTGCTCTCACGGTTTCCATTCTAGCAACCGGTGCGAAATTTTCCTCATAGTCTCTCCCATACTGCTGCTTATATCCTTTGACAACAAGTCTTGCCTTGTGCCTTTCTATTTCGCCTTCAGCATTACTCTTGGTCTTATAAACTCATTTGACTCCAATGACTTCCTTTCCTTTTGGTAGTTCAACTAAATCCCATGTCTTGTTTCTTTCTATGGCATTGATCTCCTCATCCATAGCTTCTATCCATTTCCTATCCTTAATTGCATCTTCGAAATGAAAGAATCATCAACATGACAATATAAAGCAAACACAAAATTCATACCTTCATCATAAATGTCACTTAAATTTCTGAACTTTTTACCTCTTTCATTTGGTGTACAAGTGCTTGAAGATGCACTTGAATTTCCTCCTTGTGATGTGCTTGGAGAAGCACTTTCATTTCTCTTCAAGGGTGTCTCTTGCTGCCCTTGTGTTGGTGCTGCTATTTGGGGATGTATTTCAACCATTTCCTCATCACCTTCATCATGTGACAAAGAGTTTTTTACATTCACTGTTTTCTCTATGCTTCCATCCCAAGCTTCCTCCTCAATGAACTGAACATATTTGCTCACAAAAAACTTCTTGGTGGATTGGTTATACAATCTATAAGCTTTGGATTCCTCACTATATCCAATGAAAATACATTTCTCCCCTTTGCTGTCTAACTTCTTCCTTAGTTGATTTGGAATGTGTGCATAAGCCACACATCCAAAAACTTTCATGTGGGTGACTCCTTGCTTTTTCCCACTCCATGCTTCTTCTGGCACTCTATTCATGACTGTTTTTGTAGGGCATCTATTCAAAATATACGCTTCACAATGTATAACTTCAACCCAATAATCATTTGGCAAATGATTTGCCTTTAACATACTCCTTGCCATATCCATGA